>PVIR01002303.1:0-16264 GCA_004026965.1 Petromus typicus | reverse complement strand
AAAACAAAACAAAACAAAACAAAAAACACAGAAGGCAATATTCTGTGGCGAGCCGATCTAAGATGGCGTAAGGGGCGTAAGTCTCCGCCTCAGAGAAAAAACAAGCTGTTTCCTTGACCATATTTGGAAGAGTAGGCGGTGTTGGGGGCGTGCCGAACCAGGGTATATAAGGGAGCTAACGCGGAAATAAAGAGGAAGAATTTTGAGGCTTGCACCTCCAGCAGTGTGTTGTGTTCTTCCTTGCGGGACAAGAGGGACACGACAATATTCTAAATTTCTTATAAAGTATTATCACAGTTATATAAATAATGCCATTAAAAAAGAATTTTAAAACACAGACCAAAATGCTAGGAGATACAATTTCAGAGTATATGATCATAGATGGTTTATTATTTCATTTTCTTTTTAACAACTTTATTAAGATGTAACTCTTTTTATTATTCTTTTTCTTTATTCCTTTTCCTTTAACAGCTTTATTATGATATTAATCATGTGTGAGCTATACTCTGAAGAATATTATGAATTTGATTATATTCACAGATAACTATGTAGTTTAGACCTAAAGCCCCCAAAGACTTATGTGTTCAGAAGTGGAACATTTGGAAGATGACTGAATCACAGGGATACTATATCTATCAATGGATTAGTCAACTGATATGTTCACAGCTGGGTGTGCTTCTGGGAGGTATCACCCAGTCTGCAGAGGTGGGTCACTGGGAGTGTGACCTGGAAGGGTGTGTTTTTAAGCCTGGTTCTCCTCTTCTCTCTCACGCTGCTTTCCTAGTTGCTATCAGGTGACCAGGATCTCTATACCATACTTATGCACCATGCTATTTCTGTCTTGGAGCCAGCCAACCATGGACTGAACCAACCAAAACTGTAAGTCAAAAAAAAAAAACTTCCCTTGCTGGTGAAGGGACAACTTCCCTTGCCCTAGGGATAGGAAAGTGACTAGTAATGTTTTCCAGGTTCATCCACATTGTAGTATGCATTGGTGCTTCATTCCTCCCCTGAGCTGAACAGTCCACCATATAGATAGGCCACAATTTGTCTGTACCTTATATCTATTGATGGACATTTGGGTTGCTTCTACCTTTTTAGTATTACAAATAATGTTGCAAAAAACATTCATGTACAAGTTCTTATGGAGAAATATGTTTTCATTTTTCTCAAGTAAGTGCTGGGGCATATGGTAACTCAATGGTATAACCTTTTGTGGAACCATCAGATTGTTTTTCTAACTAATTCCACTATTTTACTTTCCCATCAGCAGCATATAAGGATTCTGATTTCTCTATCCCTTGCCACATACTTTGAGTTTTGGTTCTAATCATCCTAGTGGGTATTAAGTGGTATCTCATTACTGTTTTGATATGTATTTCTAGGATAACTAGTGACACCAAAAACTTTTTCCTGTGCTTACTAGTTATGTGTACATCTTCTTTGGAGAAATGTCCATTTAGATGCTTTGTCCATTTGAAAATTGTGTTATAGCCACTGTGGAGTTTCAAGAGTTCTTTATATATTCTGAGAATGAATTGTAAACATTTCCTCTAAATCTGGGGACTTTCTTTTCACTTTCATGATAGTATCCTTTGAAGCATAATTTTGAAGTACAATTTAGTTTTTTTCCCCCCTTTGCTGCCATATCATTACCTAATCTGACGTAAAGACTTATCCCTCTGATTTATGCTGAGTTTACTAGTTAATTTAAGCTTTTCATCTACTTTGAGTTAATTTTCATATGTGAAGGAAGGGTCTAACTTCATTCTTCTACATATGGATGGATAGCCAGTTGTTTCAGCATTTGTGGAACAGACTTCCCCCATTCAGTGGTCTTGACCCTCTTGCTGAAAAGCAGCTGACCAAAGATTTTTGGCTTTATTTCTGCATTCTCAATAACATTCCACTGACCAATATGTCTATCCTTGTACTTGTACCACACTATCTTGATCAACACTGCTTTGTAGTCACAAAAATGTGATTCTTTTTAAAAGCTGTTTGGCTATTCTGGATTCCTTACAATTTCACAGACATTTCAGGAATAGCTTGCCAATTTTTAAAGCAAGGTCAACTATGTTTGTAATAGGCATTGCATTGGATCTATATATATCACATTGTGGGGTACTTTATCTCAACAATATTACCTCTTCCCTTTTACAAGTAAGGGATGTTTTCTTTTTACTTATATCCTCTTTAATTTCTTTCAACAATATTTTATAGGTTTCAGAGTATAAAATTTGTACTTCTTTTGTTAATTTATTCCTAGGTATTTTATTTTTAACACTGTTATAAATGAAACTGCTTCCTTAAGTTTCATTTTGGACTGCTCATTACAAATACACAAAAATACAACTAATTTTTATATAATAATCTCATACCCTGCAACTTTATTGAACTTGTTTATTAGGTTTAATGGTTTTTTTTTTTTAGTAGATTGCTTAAATCTTCTATATTTAAGATCAAGTTAACTGCAAAAAGAAATGGTTTCATTTCTTTCTTTCCAATCTGGATACCTTTTATTTCTTTTTATGATCGAACTACCCTGGCTAGAATCTCCACTACACTGACAAACAGGACATTTCTATCTGTTGCTGACCTTAGGGGGAAAGCATTCACTCTTCCACTGTTGTATTAATCAGTTATCTCATAGCTGAGACAAAATATCCAACATCACAATTTAAAGGAGGAGAGATTTCATTTGGCTCACAGTTTTGGAGGTTCAGCCAATGTTCAGAGGGCTCACAGGCAGGAGGAACATTATGGGATAAGGGCCTAGTGGAACAAAGATGCTTACTTCGTAGTGGCCAGGAAGCAATGAACAGGGAACAATGCCAGAGAAACATGTTCTTTCCAGTGGCGGGTCCTAAATGACTCACTTCTTCCAACTGGGCCCTACTTTCTAATAGCATATTCAGATACAAACTTCAGCAAATTAACCCCCTGGTAAAGGTAGCACCTTCATGATCCAATCACTTCTCTAGGAGTCTCATAACCCAGTCAGACTAGCAATTAAGATTAGCTGGCAAAACCATTAAGTATGATGGTAGCTGTGGGTTCATGAAGATCACCTTTATAAATGGGTGAAAAGTTCCCTTCTAGTCCCTGTTTGGAGTATTCTGTCATGAAAGAGTCATGACAAGTGACAACTGAACTGAGTCTGAAGAAGGAGTACATCCTAGTATGTGAAGGTATGCTGGATTTTGTCTAAAGCTTTTTTGCATTTTATTATTTCCTCTTCTAATTTTCAGCATCATTCATTTTTCCATAGTGAATGTGTAGCATTTTTTAGAATGTGAAAGATGAATCTACTCTTTCAGGAGCAAAAGTAAAGCTGATTGCCACTATGACGCCGAAGGTGACAGAATAATACTATCATTGGCTACTGCTCTTGAAGATACTTCTCTTGGGTGTTGTTTAGCTTTCCATTACTGTGACAAAATATCTGAGACAGCACAAGGGGACAACACGTAAGTACAGATGATTTCAGAGGTTTTAGTCCATGTTCACTTAGGCCCATAGTTTTGGGGCTGTGGCAGGATAGTTCATCACAGTAGGACTGCATGACAGTAAAGATTCTTCCCTTGTGGAGGCCAGAAAACAAAGAAAAAGGGGAGAAAGGGCTGGGGTCCTTATACTGCCTTCAAGGGGATTGTCTCTTAAAAGGTTCTAGTAACATGACAGACTGGTAACCAACCATTACCACACCAACCTTTGGGGAACACTGAAGATCTAAATTATAACAAGAGTATACTTTTCTATAACGTTACATTATTTTCTTCAACATTCTGAGGTCCTCTCTGGACCATGTCAGTTGTTTCCTATCTTGGTATAGATGATAACTCAATCAGCCAAGTCAATACACAATGTTTGCTAAGCACTTACTTAGCACTGTCATAGATGCAAAAGAAAATAGACCTGTTTCTGCTCAAAAAAAACCTCTATATCTATTTGAGATCAAATTAATAGGAAATAATCAAGGAAAAGCATGTCAGCATACAATTTATCCTTATGTAATACTAAATCTACAAATATTTAGTGGTTACCTTTCTTATGAGACACTGAGACCTCATGCACCTTATACTTCACCTCCATGAGATAAAGGGAAATTAAAGTACTTGACAGTGGTGTGAAAAAAATTGTGTATTATGAATAGTGCTACTTTTATTTTACTTTCTATGGGTTAATCAAAATAATCCATATTCACAAATGACCTTTAATATAACTACTGACTTTGAGAAAAAGAAAAAGGCCACTACTGAGCATATGTCATTATGTAATAGGCACTATACCTGCTGCTAGGAATTACAAGGTCCATGCCTTTAAATAATTTAAGGACGGGTAAGTAAAAATATTTTAAAAGTGTGAAGTGATGGAAATTAAGTTCAAGAAGGTGAAAGGTAGAAAACTAACTAGCTGGGAGAAGCCAGTGAAGGTGTCAAATAACAAGTGACACCTGAAATGAGCATGAGTGTATACAGAGAAGGGAGAGCAATGACACAGGTGGTGGGGTAAATGTACAACATGGGCAAATCATGGGAGGCCAGTTGGGAACCAGTGGTAGCTGTGAACGGCCAGGAGTTGAAGGTCAACGAGGACAAACAGGCATAAACACTGTCACATCAGGGCCTAGAGCTGCTGCCAGGGAATTGTGCTCCACCCTTCAGACATTGAGAAGGTGTCAGAGGTTTAAGCAAAGGAAGGCCCCAGATGCACATATTTTAGAAGGCTTATGCTGGCAGCAAGGAGATGAAGGGCTGGAGGGACAAAGCTTGATGGCAGGGAGGACAACTAGGACACTATGGCCACTGTGTGAGAAATGACAAAAGGTTCTGACTGTGGCAGTGGTATGAAAAAGGCATATTTGAGAAATACGAAATCTTAAATATCAGGAGCAGACTCATAAGGTTCCAAATTCAGCAGAAAAGGATTTTTTTGTATACAGATGAAATTCACACAGGAAACTAGGCAAATAATATATTTGTTTTCACTACAGTGGGACTATAGCATCCTGCTTTACAAGCTTGAACCTGCAAAGGTTATGACTAGGGTGGATAATCATATGAGCAGGAATTAGGAAAATGAAACACAATATTCTCATTGTTTAGTCACTCAGGAAAAGCCTCCTGAAATGAATGACAGTCACAGCATAGGGCATATTCAATTGCCATTCAGCATACATTGAAACCATTTCACAAATAACAGAGTTGACTGAAATACTAAAGCCAAAGGATTTAGATTTAGCTGAGTCTCTTTTTTCCCTACCTAAGCAAATTCAAGAAACAAAAGATTTTAAAAGTAAAACCTTTCTTCAGGTAGGCAGTATAAGACACATTTAAAGGGGGCAGTAATTGCATATTGATCACCATTTAGGCAAGCTGCATGGAGGTGAACTTTGGAATATTCATTGGGTTTAAGTTCAGGCTTTTAGCAATCAATAGCTGTTTGGCCTGACTTTCTTGGGTTGACTTTATTTGAAATATTTATTCTACTGAAGGACAAGTACTTTATCTTTGTCTTGTCTGGGTTCACTGGGTTGTCGATCATGCCAGGACAATTGTGAATGCCAGCCTCCATAAAACTGGGTGCCTGTGGGGAATAGCTGCGGGGGGGGGGGGGTCATCCACTGCTCCCTATCTGCTCAAGGGAGCCTTCCGATGTGGGAAAATTTTTCCTGTTGTAGTTTTAATTAGCTTATTATTCTTTATCATACCAAACACTTCTGCAATGAACATGGGTTCTGAGTATATTTTCATTCCTCATTTAACTTTCATCAAATATTTATGAGGTACTTAACAGGTGCCAGATATTAAGTCAAGGACACAGAGACAAGGCACAGCTCAATGCTTCTGAGGTGCTTGGTCCACAAGGCATACAGACGTGCAGAAAAAGGACAGAGTGAGAAAAGCTGAGTCCCATGGTGGAGGTATATATAAAGTAGAGCGTGAACACGGGAAGAAGAGTTGCTGACTATGTGTGACTTAGGAAGGCCTCAACTGAGTTTTAGTAGATGTCTTTCTTAGACAGGTAAAGAGAAAGGGTATTTTAAGCAGAAGGAAACACGAGCACACACAAGGACATGAAGCAGCATGTAACATTTAAGGAAGTGGTCCGTGGTGCTGCTAGAGTGTAAGAAGCAAGTAAGCAGCAGGAAAATATCAGGCCAATTGATTTCGAGTGTTAGGTACATTTATTAGTGTTGGACAATATGGTTGGGGACAGAAGAAAGACAAACAATATATTAGAGGAAGAAAGAAAGGCAAAGTAATAGTAGATGAAAGTTGAAGAGGGTTGAGTTCTTATAGCAGTATAAATTACAATACCTAAATCTTGGAATCAGCCTATTTGTCCATCAACAGATGAATAAAGAAAATGTGGTATACAATGGAGTGTTACTTTGGTTTAAGATAAACCTGGCCCAGGGATTTAGCTCAGTGGTTCTGGCACCTGCCTTGCAAGTGTGGGGTCCTGGGTTTGATCCCCATTAACATATACAATGCCAGGCATGGTGACTCACACTCACCAACAATCAGTACCACATACCACAGTGCCAGGCATAGTGGTTCATGCCTGTAATCCCAGCATTTGGGAGGCAGAGGCAGAGGCAGGAGGATTGCTGAGTTCAGGACCATCCTGAACTACAAAGCAAGACCCTGTCTCAAAAAACTAAAAAAAAAAGAAAGATAAACTTGAAGTATTCATAGGAAAATAAATGTACCTGAAGACCATAATGTTAATGGAAGTAAATAATCAGACACATGAGCTTGTACATCATATGGTTTCCCTTATATGAAAAATTTAATAGGAAAGAGGAGAAAGAGAAAAGAAAAAAAAAAGAGCGATTATATTTGAGATCTTTCTGTTATGGGTTTATGGTTTCACTCTAATATGGTACTGGAGCTCTTTTGTAGGACTTGTGTTTCTTTGAGTGTATTAAAATGTTTGCTGTTGTTACATGTATTGTCTATTTTGAAAAAGGAAAAAAATTAAATCTGTAGGAATTCTAACTGAATCTACTCTGAATAAGACTACCCAAAAGGACAGAAAATATACAAGACAGATAAAGTCTGTTTGCAGAACAGATTAAGAAATTTCTTAAAACTAGGGCTGGGGATATGGCTCAGTGGTAGAGTGCTTGCCTAGCATCCCTGTACCCCTGGATTTGATCCCCAGCACCGAAAAAAAAAAAATCTTGGCAAAAAATTTAGATAATGCCATGTAAGATCTTTGCTTTGGTTGTAGGGTGCATGATAAAGTTCACTTTCTTTAGAGTTCCTGAAGTAAAAGATTTCAGAATCCATGATTTCTAAGATTTAGACAGTGAAATCATATGACAATTCAGTTAGTGTTCAAAATACCAGAGGCTATTAACTTATAAGAAAAAAGGCCCCATACTCTAGCAAGGACATGTTCTTAATAACCTAAGATCTCTCTTTAAGTCCTTACCACCTTGAAATGTCATCAGCCTGAAGTGAAGGCTTTAACACATGGTCTCTCTGGGATACTCGCCAAATCATAGCAAGAAACACAGCTAATGTCAGGGTAACCTATGTGATGTCCCTAAAGGTGTTGAGAAGACATGCACAGTAAGTTTTCATGATTGTATACAACCCAACATATCACAACTCAACCTCTCACCAGACCTCACACTTGGCCACAGGTCTTTCCACAGCCAATAAAAACATGAGTGTAACATATGCATTTTCAGAGGAAAAGTTGTAAGATTTATTGCAGCATGCAGTCTTTTCCCTATGCCATGAGAGAGGCATGTCCCATTATGCACTACACTTTCAGTTTAAGTCCCAAAATAAATAAGGTATGGAACAGAGCTTTCAATGGCCATGAGTGAAAAACAAACATTTGTCCTTGAAAGTCCTTGAAATTTTGCAATTGTTATTGCAACAAAACTGATGACTAATACCTGATACTGCAAAGTTGCTTAGCATAACAAAACCTAAAAGTTAATTACATTAAAGAATACCCATCAGTAATAAAAGATAAGAACAGTAGTATAAAGTATGTAATAGACTGTTGGACTTCCACTCTGGGTTAAAATGGAACAATAGGGATTGAGTTTATATTTCTCTCTTTCTCAAAACAAGTAGGAAAAAATGAACAAAAATATACAAAACAATGGTTTTTCAGACACCTAACCTAAGACAGCACAGGAGAATGAACTCAGAGAGAGCAACACACTATCTACCAAGGGAGCTCTGGCCTCAGTGCAGGCAGGAGACTGACCAGGGTTTCTAGGGAGACTCACACAGCCAGAGCACACAGGGAAGAGTATCAGAGCAAAGAGCTGCACAGACTAGCAGAGGCACTTTGCAGACCTTATCCTGTTAGCACATGCATGTGAGGACACGACAAAGGTTGCAGAAAGGGACTACCTAAAGAAGCAGGCAATAATCCCCAGAGCTCACTGAGGGCTAGAAATAGTTCACAGTCCCACCAGTTATGACACGAAAACCTTATGAATTCACAGTGCACCAGGTGGGACCCTAAGAAGAGTACTACTGTGATAATGAGTCAAATTTAACCATAGGCTACAGATTAGCCTTATCTTGCTTAACAGTTTAAAAGTAAGCCTCAAAAGTACCAAATTATTCCCTAGTATCTTTACATGCTAGAACTTAGGTCAATAAAAAATATATGACATATAAAGAGGAGGAAAATCATCTGTAATAATAACACAGGACAACATTAAAAGACAAGAAAATTAAGCCTATTATACTACATTTGATATGTAAAAAGAAGATAGAGAAAAGCTTTGGTACTATGCTTATACTGGATTACAGACAAGAGATGTCTGGAGAAGTGAACAGATTTCAGGGTACTAAATTTATCAATGGATTGTTCCACTGATAAGTTCATAGGTGATGAACTAATAGAAGGCAGCCCTGAGGAGGAGGAAGTTATTGGGGTGAGCCTGCAAAGGTATATCTTGTCCTAGCCCCTTTTCCTCTGGCTTTCTTCTCATTTTAACTTCCTGACTGCTGTGAGGTGAGCAGCTCACCTCTGCAATGTTTTTCTGCCATGATGTCCTGATCTCATCTTGGACATAGAGCAACAGACCACTTAACCAAGAACTGAAACCACTGAAACTGTAAGCCAAAAAATAAGTATTTTTTTTTCCTTTGAATAGGCATGTCAAGCACAGCAGTACCTCAGTTCATAAACAAAAGCATTTGGCAAAATTTTGTTTTTGTTTGCAAACTACATCGTGACAACCACGACCGTGGCCACCCTTCTCATACAAACAGAAACACAGTCATCTTCTCCAAAATTGTGGAAGAACCAATGTATTTGATCACAGTGAGGAAATGCTGACCAATAAAAGTATGTTGACTAGTATCTTAGCCACATTCTTGGTGCTGAGACAAAATATGTGGCACTCGCAATGTAAAGGAGACGCTTATTTTAGCTCTTGGTTTCAGTCTATAGTCAGCTGAGTCCAAAGCATAAACAGGATGGTAGAGGAACACAGGAGAGGAAACATGCTCAACCTGTGGCAACCAGAAAGTATAGAGAAATAAGAAAAGCCAGAACTAGTTTATATACACCTTTCTAGGAGATATCCTAAATGATCCACCTTCAACCAGATCCCACTCATAACAGCACATTAGATTAATGAATGAATCCACTGATGAATACAGCACCCCCATGATCCAACCATCTTTCATATACATGAGAATTTGGGGAAATAGTCTAGATCTAAACCATAATAACTGCAAAGATGAACAATATTTAAAAAGAACTGAACTAAACAACTAGAGGGGAGGTACAATGTCTGGTAAAAAATACAATGGAGAAGGGAAAAAATGAGAACGAAGTCATGTCATATTCTGGTACAAACTCTCAATGTGGAATGCGATGATGATGTGTATTCATAATGTACCAATAAAGATTTTTTTAAAAAATACAATAGAGGGCCGGGGAGTTAGCTCAGTGGTTCCGGCGCCTGTCTTGCAAGCGCAAGGGCCCGGGTTCGATTCCCCGGTACCCACATAACAATACTTGGGTGTGGAGACCCACACCCAGCAGCAACCAGTACCACATACCACAGTGCCGGGCGTGGTGGCTCACGCCTGTAATCCCAGCACTCGGGAGGCAGAGGCAGGAGGATTGGTGTGATGTGAGTTGGAGGCTGAGCTCAGGGCCAGCCTGAACCACAAAGCGAGACCCTGTCTCAAAAAAAACAAAATAAAACAAAACAAAACAAAAAAATAGAAATTAATTGTACATTGTACACTGCAGAAGAGTAAGCTTGAAAACTAACAAGAGCAGTCCAAAATGAAGCACAGAAATAAAAATAACTAAATCAGACCACAGAGAACCTTGGTTAGCCAAATGAAAATAGCCTGATGCAGTCTCATATACTTGTAGTTATATTTTATAATATCTAATTTATAGTTATATGTAATTATAAACTGTAACTATATACCACACATGTAAAGTCCTAAAAGGTAGATAGGGGCATAAAAATATTTGAAAAATATCATACTCCAAAATTTCCATTTTTGGTGAAAATTATAAATTCGTAGACCTAAGAAACTCAAAGAACTGCAAATACAGGGGCCTAGGATGTACGTTAGTGGTTCCGGTGCCTACTTTGCAAGCACAAGGTCTTTAGTTTGATCCCCAATAATCACATACAACAATGCTGGGCATGGAGACTCATGCCCACCAGAAATAAGTACCACATACCACAATGCCAGGCATGGTGGCTTAAGCTTGTAATCCCAGAACTTAGGAGGCAGAGGCAAAAGGATTGCTGTGAGTTCAGCCCTTGCCTGGGCTACACAGTGAGCTCAGGGCCAGCCTGAACTACAAAATCAAGACCCTGTCTCAAAAAAAAAAAAAAGAACTGCAGGGGCCAGGGATTTAGCTCAGTGGTTCCGGTGACTGCCTTGCAAGTGTAAGAGCCAGGGTTCGATCCCTGGTAACCACATACAACAATGCCAGGCATGAAGACTCACACCCACCAGCAATGATAACCACACACCACAGTGCCAGGCGTGGTGGCTCATGCCTGTAATCTCAGCACTTGGGAGGTAGAGGTAGGAGGATTGCTGTGAGTTTCAAGGCTGAGCTTGGGGCCAGCCTGAACTAAAAAGTGAAACCCTGTCTCTAAATAAATAAATAAATAAAAGAACTGCAAACACAAGAGATAAAAAAGAAAACTACAACAAGGCACATCATTAAGCTATTCAAAACTATGAAATAGCCAGGAAAAAGAGAACACATTTTATATAGCTACATGTATACAAATGACAATGACAGTTGCTAAGGTTAGGATGTGAAATGTCTCCCTAAGGTTTATTGAAGGCTCAATCCCCAACACAGCAATGTTAAGAGTTAGGGAATTAAAATGTGACTGTATAGTGTGTGTGTTGTGGAGGGGTTAACATCATCAATAGGTTGATTCATGGATGGGTCCATAGCTGAATGGGCTACTAGGAAGGAGGGCCTCATTGGAGGAAATGGGTCACTGGGGGCATGCCTTTGAAGGGTATATCTCTTTCCAGATCCCTTCTTTTTCTCTGCTATTGGCCAACACGAAGTGAGCAACTTTGCTCTACCACACCCTTCTACCATTATGCAATGCCTCACCACAGGCTCAGAAAAAATGTGGCCAAATGACCTTGGTCTGATTCCTCTGAGATCATAAGCCAAAATACACCTTTCTTCCTTTTAAATTGTTTTCCTCAGGTATTTTGTCACAGCAGTGGAAAGCTGACTAATAAAACAGTAGACTTCTCACTGAAAACCAAGCAAGCCAGGAGGCAGTGGAACAATTTGGAGTAATCAAAGAATAAAAACATATCAATCTAGAATGTTGTACATGATGAAAATATCTTTCAAACAGGAAGGCAAATATTTTTCAGACATACACAAGATGACAGAAGTCATCACCAACAGACAACACTATAAAAATGTTAAAAGAAGTCTTTGGGCAGAGAGAAATAAATACCAGATGGAAATCTAGATATGCACAAATCAACAAAGAACACTGATGGTGGCAAATATGGAAGTAAATACATATAAATGACTTTTTATATTTAAAAATCTGTTTAAACCATAACCAATCATCTAAATGAAAAGAATTGTAGTAGAATTTAAAACATACGTTGAATTAAAATGTACTACTATAATAGCATAAAAACCAGGAGAGAAAAAGATAAATTTACTCCAATAAAGTTCTATACTATAAATATATGCATATAGTTCTATTGTTTCTATCTTATTTTAGTGTATCAGTCCTACTGGATTAGGACCCCACCCTATGGCTTCATTTAATCCCAATTACCTCCGTACAGGCCCTACCTCCAAATACAGTCATTTGGAAGGATATCAGACCTTCAAAAATAAATTTGGCAGGGGTGGGAATGGAGGCAGGGAAACAACCACAATGTAAATGAAACAGACGGTTAACATTAAGAGAAAGTTGTGATGGTTCTATTAAGATGAAACACATAGATTTCAGATCAAAGAGCATAAGAGGGATAAAGTCATTTCATAATGACAGAGGGTTAAATAAACAAGAGAATATGTAACCCAAACTGCTTAAACACCTGAAATAATTTCAAATCAATTCAATAATACACAAATCAAAAGTTGATAGAATTGAAAGAAGAAAAAGATATCAGAATAAAATGTCAGGGATATCAACTCCTCTCTCTCAGTAATTGATAGATAAGAAAATATGTAAGGATATAAACTTAAACAACACAACCACCAACTAAATGCACTTGACATTTATAAAAACAATCTATTTGATGGCAGCAGAACACACATTCTTTTTAGGTACAGAGCAGAATATAGTGTGAGTATATTCTGGATTAACAACAAGTCTCAAATCTTGGAAGGGCTCAAATCAGACAAATATATTCTCTGATAACAATGACACTGAAATAGAAATGAGCAGCAGAAAGATATTGGAAAAGTCCCAGACATTGAAAATTAAACAATACATTCAAAATAACTCATAAATGATAAAATAAAAATAGAAGTATTTTGACCTAAATAAAAATGAAAATTCAGCATAGTAAAATGCATATTACCCAGCCAAAGAAGCAATACGAGGAAAATTTATAGCAGTAACATATACTAGAAATTAAGGACGCTCTCAAACAATAGTTTTAAATTCTCATTCTAGGGCCGGGGAGTTAGCTTAGTGGTTCCAGCCCCTGTCTTGCAAGTGCAAGGACCCGGGTTCGATCCCTGGTTACCATATACAATACTGGGAGTGGAGACTCTTGCCCAGCAGCAAACAGTACCACATACCACAGTGCCAGGCGTGGTGACTCACATCTGTAATCCCAGCACTTGGGAGGCAGAGGCAGGAGGATTGCTGTGATGTGAGTTGGAGGCTGAGCTCAGGGCCAGCCTGAACCACAAAGCAAGACCCTACCTCAAAAAAAACCTAAAAAATAAATAAATAAATAAATTCTCATTCTCACAATCAAGCATTGGCCAGGGAATTAGCTCAGTGTTTCCACCATCTGCCTGGCAAGCGCCAAGATCCTGAGCTCCAGAAAGAAAGAAAGAAAGGAAAGAAAGAAAGAAAGGAAAGAAAGAAAGGAAAAAAAGAAAGAAAGAAAGGAAGGAAAGAAAGAAAGAAAGGAAGAAAGAAAGAAAAGAAAGAAAGAAAGAAAGAAAGAAAGGAAGAAAGAATAGCAAATTATACCCCAAATAATCAAAGAAAAGAAAGAACATCAGAGTGGAAATCATTAAAATAGAAAATGACAGTGAAAAAATCAATGAAACAAAAACTGGTTCTTTGAGAAGATCACTAAAATTGATAAAACCTCCAGAAACACTGGTTAGGAGTAAAAACAAAACAAATTATCAAGAGAATAAGAGAGGGTATCATTACAGATTCTACAGATATAAAAAAGGGAAATAAAGAAATATTCATGAAAAACCTTCTGCCAATTTGTTTGATCACTAATAAACAAATAAATTCCTTGAAAGACAAACCATTCTATTCAGTTAAGTAGAAAAGATCAGTGGAACAAAGAAATAAATTATACTTTGTCACACTTGGAAATTTTTCAAAAGATTATTATGAAAAAGCAAGCTATGGACTGGGAGAAAATATTTATAAAACATATCTCACAGAAGAATACACCTATGATATGAAGAATTGTTACAGTTCAATAAGATAACTCCCTCATGACCAAAGATTTGAATAGACACCACTGAAAAAGATACATAGATGGGAAATTAAGAGTTGCAGTTGTTAGGAAGTCTCAAGATGATTACAGTGAATGAAATTGGCCAGAGCAACAATAAACAGTATATTCTGTATGATTCCTCTCAAATAAAATTCTAGAAAATGCAAACTAAAAATAATGGACAAAAAGCAAATCAATGGTTGCTTATGGACACTGAGATGAGGGAGAGAAGCCATGGATTACAAAGGGGCATAAGGGAAGCACTTGTGTGGAATAAGTACACTCACTGTTATGCTGCTGACAGTCTGATGTGTTTGTACATACTGCAAAACTCATCAAATTGTGTATCTTAAATACATTTAATGATAACAGAATAACAGCTAGCCAGTCTGAAGGAAGACTGAGATGGGTCTTACACTACTTCCTGCCAGGTAATCTTGATTCAGTTAATCTGCCTTTTTCTATTAACAGCACTTTCTCATTTATGAAGTGGCAACATCAGCCTGGAGGGCTGTTAGAAGGATTACTTTGTGCCTTTGAAGCATTTTTCTGGTTCCTAGAGAACAGGTGCAAGTTACTATTATTCATCTTAGAGAGAATGGTAATATTCAGCTTGGGGAAAGGAAATGCTGTTGTTGAACAAACAACAAGCAAGATCTGCACGTACAGCTTGGAATACAAATTGTATACAGCTCAATCAGGAAGCCTAGATGACTTCTAAAAGATTTCCACTTTTATTTTGCTTTTGTACTTAAATCCTAGAAGACTGTAAGTTAGAAGAAAAGACTCCAACTCTTAGAAAGGACCAGGACCAGAGATTTAGCTCAGTGGTTCCAGCACCTGCCTAGCAAGACAAGGTTCTGAGTTCGATCCCTTGTAAACACATACAACATGGCTGGGCATGATGGCTCATGCCTATAATCCTAGCACTCATGAGGCAGAGGCAGGAGGATTGCTGTGAGTTCGAGGCTTGCCTGGGCTACAAAGTGAATTCAAGGCCAGCCTGAATTACAAAGCAAGACCCTGTCTAAAAAAAATAAAACAAAACTATTAGTGACCATAAGAATAAAAATTAAGTATATTTTGGGCCTTCAGATTTTCATTAGGAACAAAACCAATGGAGAACAAGATTCGAAACAAGTGCCTAAAATCCAGTTTCCCGGGTGGGCCATCTACCTATCTGCTTTGTCATGAGCTCACAGTCCAGGACTAAGTTTACAAAGACTTTACTCTGCAGGTGATATACCAACATCATTTTGTTTTCCTTGTCAGCAGCTTTTCTTTCAATTAAGGAAACCTTTATTGAAAAAAATCTATATGAAAAAAAGGCTGTGACTGTGTATCTTTGTATATGTCTCTCTCTCCTCCTTACTGTTAACAACCAAGATGGAATCACTGTATTTCCGCTACTCAACCCAAAGTTGAATTTGTATACCTCCCTTGGGATCTTGGTGGTCACTTCTCTAACTAGAATAGGAATAAGCTTCATGTCAACATTTTCAAGGAAAGTGACAATGTTATACTTCTATCTCCTACTGGCTTTGTTGTTTCTTAAAGAGCACCAAATTATTCTGATACAACAAAGTACTACTAAAAAAGGCTTTGTGATGGCAAAAATAATTTCGAGTACTGACTAAAACTAAACTTGATATCAGAAATTTCTATTTGTAGCAACCATGTTATCTGTAACCAAGAACGTGGGAGGGCAAAATAGTCTCTGTCCAGGGAAAATAAGGGTCCTGTTACAGCATCATCCTCATTTCCTATCAAATTCTAAAATGGCTACTCCTGCTACATATAATTTAATCTTATTCTGCATATTGGACCCTCTGAATGTAATCATCTTGTTAAACTGCACAACAAATTTTGATTCCCCTGAATTTTATGTTCCTCACAACCATCTCTGACTATAAAAATACCATCTGGCTCATGTTCGTATCTTTTTTAAAATTGATTTTATTAGTACATTTTATAAAAACGTTATGATCACAACCAGCACATGACATGACTTAATTCTTATTTTTTCCCATTTCTCTGCCCCCCTAAATCATGTTCATATCTTAACTCTCCTGTGCTCACCAGAC
>PVIR01002302.1:0-104563 GCA_004026965.1 Petromus typicus | reverse complement strand
GAGGCACAGCTGAGCAAAAGATCAGTTTAGAAATCCCGGGCCCAGACCTGCTTGGACTCTGCTGGGAGGGTCCAGAGAGGGGGCTGGGGTCAGGCTGATGCCCAGGACCTTGGGGGCCCAACAAGCATGGGCAATGGCATGGGTGGGAAGCAGGGGGTCACTGGGTTTGGGAAGGCAACAGTGGAGTGACCCAGATGAGGAAGAACTGTGGTGGGGAGAGGGGGGCCCTGGCCAAGGCTGGTGCCTGGGACAGGACTGATTTTCCTGGGGCAGCAGGAACACAAGCACCCTGGAACAACGGGCTTCGGGCCTCAGTTTCCAGGGGAAGGAACACGGCACTGCTGCACGGCAGGCCTCTCGGACCCCTGTGCACCGCCATGGGAAAGGAGGACTCCGTGATCTCTTCATGGTTCCCCTTATCCGTTCTCTCAGAACCTTCGACATTCTCTCTCACGTGCTCCAAAGCCCAGTCGCCATGGTAGCATCTGGCTGCTGGCTGTCCGCCTGCCAGCCGCCCTGGCCAGCACCATCTGATGGTGCAGGTAGGGCTTGAGTCTCCTCGGTCCCCAGGGCCCCTCTGTGCCCAGCAGTTTGCCCTGAGCTCCACCTCCACCTTCCCGCGTCATGTGCCCTCCGCAGAGGCCCCCTTCCTCCCACTTCCTCTCCAGAGCCCAGCCTCACACCCTTCAGGAGGCTATCTGGCCCCCAAGGCCCCATGGGTGCCCTTCCTTTGGCCTCCCATGCCCCTGTGCGAGTGACCCAGGAAGCCTGAATACTGGGCTTTCAGGGAAACAGGACTGTTCTCCCTCCCACCCCACCCCAGAAGCTGCAGCTTTGAGCTGGTCCTGTTCATTTCTGAAGTCTGGCGCTTGGACTGAGCAGGTCCTAGGAAATGTCTGTTGACTGTGAACATGTTGAAATGGATCGGGTAGAACTTGCTGGAAGAGGACAGAGGCATGGGACATGTGTCACTCTCCTCCCACAGCTGTGGGGCGCCTGGCTCCGGGCCCACCCCACCCCACCATGAGGCTCCCCTGTAGGTGAACGGGACAGGGGTCCGCCAGCCCAGAGCGGACTCTGGAGCTGCTGACAGTGAGGCCAGAGGACAGAGGCAAGGCGCGCTGCTGCTGCTTCCCACCCCGAGCTTCTTGGTTGACTCCACTGGGACGTAACCCACCTGTGGCCCCTGAGACTTCGAAGATAGTGAAAACCCTGGTGTTGCCGCAGCTCCTGGCTCAGAAGCCCAGCAGCCTGTAACTCCCCAGAAGAACTGAAAGAGGAAGCGGAGGCAGGCGGGAGGTCTGAGATGCAGAACGCTCAGGGCTGAGAGTGCGGGCTGCAGTGGGGAGCCTGACTCTCAGGCTCTCACGCCCTCAAGCAGCAAGTGTCCCGGCTCCAACCGGGAGGGACCCAGAGGCGCCCAGAGCTTCTCTTCCACATGTGCTCTCTGGGCAATTGCTCTGTCCCCAGTGAAGACGCTGGACGAGCTCTGGGTTTCTCAGCCTGGGGAACAGGGTGGAAGCTCTGTCAGGAGACAAGACCCGAGCCCCAGTTACTGTCCTCCCCGTGCTCCTTGGGCCACTCGGACTGGGTCCCTGAGCAAGTCTGGCGTGGGGGCTGATGGTTGTCCACAGCTCTACATGGTGGACCAATCCTCTTTTTTTCTACCAAAGAGGGTACAAGAAGGGCTAGAGGCACAGCTAGTTACACTTGTTTTCACAGCATTTACTGGAATGCAGATTATGAATGGGGTGTGGCAGAGCCCACTTATAGTTCCAGCTCTTGGGAGGCTGAGGCAGGAGGATCTCTGTGAATTATGGACCAGCCTGGGCTACCTAGTGAGTTCAAGGTTCATCTGGACTACAAAGTACACCTGCGTCCAAAAAATAAACAAATAGAAAGATGTGTTGATATGTTTTGAGTCTTTTCCCAACAAATAGAAAGATAGGAGGTATATTCCTTAAACTAAGTGATCCTGTTGTTTTTTTTTTTATGATCATGATATCAAATTTCCTTTCAAAAATTTCGCTTTCAAAAGTGAGGTTATTTGAAGTCAATCATGACCTAACCAGAGGACTTGTCCTTAGATGCACCTACAGACAGATACTATGAAGTCTTGGATTTGGTGGACCCAGGTGGCTCTGCCTCGGTCCGAATCCCAAGTACCTACACCTCTGGGACAGGACCAGCAGGGCCGAACAAAGGCAGCTCACCTTGAGATGGTGCTGATGAGTCAAGGAGTGGTCTTGGGTAACATCTGTCCTGGGCCTCCCAGGGGCCAGGGAGTGTGTCCCCAAACAAGCTCGAATGCAAATGACTTTCGTTGACAAGCAGGCCAAGGACACAGAACCTGCAGAGCAGCTGGTGGCAGTCTGCAAACAGTACTTTGCAAATAGTTGTAGCCCTAACCCCACCCAGCACAAGGGAGCAACAAAGTCTTGCTCCTCTGGAAGTAAAGTAGCTCAGCATTGCAGGGAGAAATCAATGAGGACTCTTATTCATCCCTCAGCACCCAATTCAAAGTGATCCAGTCTGCAAAGCATTCTTGGAAATAAACATCCCCTTCTAAGAATTGCCTGACCCCTGCTGAGCACCCCCACAGTATTCTGGGCATGAAACAATGGCTATTTTATTAGGATCACGATTATGTTAGCATCCAGATTAGGGTCTTTAATTCCACTTCCCTGTAAAGGATCCAGGATTTGTGGGGGAAGTGACAGACCCCACATCTGGGACTGACATGTGCAAGACGGTACAAGAGAATCACCTTTTACCAGAGAGCAATAAAGTCATCAAAGGCCACAGTGGATATTAACCCAAAGATCAGGGATACGGGGAAGTACCTGACAGAGAGGAAGTGGAGAAAAGACTCAAAACACATCAAGTCTGTTTAAACCCATACATTCACACTGATATTTTTTTTTAAAAGAAACCTTTGTTGGCCAAATTTTGAAGATACCAAGGAATTAATGAACTACTTTGAAAACTCTATTTGTAAAATATAGTCCCCCCCCACACACATTTATCCTGCATTTCCTAAACTTTGCTTCCATGTGTTCAAAGGGTGGATGAGGAGTAGGGTTTTCTTTGTATCAAGAAGTGGAAAAGAAGGCGCAGTTGGCATACCACCCTTTTGTAGCCCCTGATGACTGAGTGGATCTCTGCAATGTGACAGCTAGCGTGGGGGGCCATCTGGATGCTATGTGATTCCTAATGAATTGATGAAGCAGTTGTGTGGGCCCCCCAACTCAAGCCTCGATCTAATCAAGCTCTGAGGTCTAACTACACTGTAGCAATCAGCAGAATCGGGACTGTGTGGAGCTCTCAGGACAGATAATTTGGTTTCTTCAATAAATAAACTTGAGTGTGGGGGTGAGAGAGAGGAGAAGGAAGAAGGGAAGGAGGAGGCGAGAAACCTAAAAGAGCCTCTTAATATTTGCTCTGTATGGACTTTACTTGATTGCATTTCAAATAAACTTTAAAAAAAAAATTATGACAGGGGGCCGGGGAGTTAGCTCAGTGGTTCCGGCGCCTGTCTTGCAAGCGCAAGGGCCCGGGTTCGATTCCCCGGTAACCACATAACAATACTGGGTGTGGAGACCCACACCCAGCAGCAACCAGTACCACATTCCACAGTGCCGGGCGTGGTGGCTCACACCTGTAATCCCAGCACTCGGGAGGCAGAGGCAGGAGGATTGTGATGTGAGTTTGAGGCTGAGCTCAGGGCCAGCCTGAACCACAAAGCGAGACCCTGTCTCAAAAAAACCTAAAAAAAAAAAAAAAAAAAAAAATTATGACAATAAGAGAGCTTTGTAGATTATATGTACAGGAGTCTAGCTCATGTCGCTCCTGCAAGGGACAGCGAAGAACCTAACACTAACAAAGTAACCACATAAATTGCTAAAATGTGCATATTTTAATATCTTCAGATTTTTAAAAAAATAATAAAATGTGATAGGTGGAACTGAGCTTTAGCCAGTGCTCATTTTCCTTCTCTTCCTTCCCCACAGAAGACCACTATTATCTTGATGGTGTGAGTATGTATGCATGAATATATATGGAATTGTTTTGTATAGATTTATATTTTACATAAATAGAATCACATCATGTATTTCTCTTTGCAACTTGCTCTTTTCACACCAGAGTGTGCTTCTGAAACTGATCCAAACTGATACATAAAACTGTGGCTTATGCATTTTAATGCCTACAAACAATTTCATTAGATGGGAAAAATGCATACTTTTTGCAAAAGTTCCTTCCCCATTCACGAATAGCTGGGCTCTAATTACTTTTGCTCAAAGGGCCAATAAATTCCCTCTGCTCAGCTCCTGGGGTTTTTCTCTAAGGTTCAGACCCTCTTTCTCTCCACCCCTCCCCCAGCTTGGAAACCAGAGTCTGCCCAGGTTCCACCTCCTGACTCCCCAGCCTGCGCAGCCTGGGAACCTAGCCTGGCTTCAGGCCTGGAGGAGACTGGGGAGACGGGCAGCAGGAACTGGAATTGAGAGCACCAGGGTGTGAACTAGACAGGGCCGGCCAGGGTGTGTCGGGAGGGTGGCAGGGTGCCTGTCTGCCTCTGTTCCCGGTCAGTGCCTTGGTGCCGTGCTAGGACGTTGCCTGGTTTGCATCTTTTCAGACCCTCTACAGCGGTAACTGTTTCTGTGGCTGTTTTTTCCCGTGGCTCCAAGCTCTAGGAGGATGGACACTGCATCATCATCATCATCATCATCATTTTTTTTAAAGACGGTGTTTCGCTTTTGTGGTTCAGGCTGGCCCTGAGCTCAGCCTCAAACTCACAGCAATCCTCCTGCCTCTGCCTTCCAAGTGCTGGGATTACAGGCGTGAGCCACCACGCCCGGCACTGGGGTGTGTGGTTCCGATTGAAGGTGGGTGTGAGTCTCCACGCCCAGCACTGTTGTATGTGGTTACCGGGGATCAAACCAGGGCCCTTGCACTTGCAAGGCAGGCGCCGGAACCACTGAGCGAAATTTCCGGCCCGACACTGCATTATTGATCTTGGCATCTTAGCAGATAGAATCATGGCTGGCGCCGATTAGATTCTCGTGGCAACACTAGATGGATGGGTGGACGGAGGGATGGGGGGCGGGTGTTGGAGGGATGATGGAACAATGTGCAGGACAGCTGCGAGAGGATGCTCCCTAGTTTCTGTGACTGCTCCAGGGCGCCTCCCTTCCGAGGGGAATTTCCTCTCTGATTCTGTGGGGAAGACAAGAGGCCTCCCTCCCTGAATGCTGATTCTTAACCAGGGCCCTGGGAAGCTCCCTCCTCGCCTCCTGTCTCCCTCCCTGATGAGTCAAGGAGTGATCTTGGGTAACATCTGTCCCAGGCCTCCCAGAGCCAGGGAGTGTCCCCAAACAAGCTCAAATGCAAATGAATTGTCACTTAGCGGGGTAGGGATGTCTGTCCATGCTGGGGCTGGGCTACCTGGAATGGGGAGGGGGCCTGTGACCCAGTGAAGGGCTAGAAGGGTTGACCAGGTCAGCTGTTGTCTAGGATGACCTGGATACTGTGTCCAACCCTGTGGGAACTAAGACCAGAGTGGCTGCTTCACAGACATGCCTTTTTAAAACTGTCACTTTCAAACAAAAAATCCCAAAAACCCACAACACAATAGAGTTCAGAGAACTCCAGATGCCACTTGCTGGTGCTACACAGGCAGTGAACTACATGCCTAATTCTGGAGCTGGTGAAGGCTCACTGGTCACTAGCACTGCCCCAGACAGAGGACACCTTGTTTGCTGCCCTCCAGAAACCAGGCTCACTGGGCAGACAGGCCCACAGGTGCAGGGTGATCCTTTAAGTCGTGATTGGTGAAAACCTACATTTTTGCATTTGCTCTCATCCGAAATGCCGAAAAGCAATAGGCCGGCATTTTTGCCTTAGAGCAAAAAGATAGTTATGAGGTGACTTTAAAAAAGGATAGAAACCAGGCAGACTGGTACACCTCTGCAATGCTGCACTCAGAAGGCTGAGGTAGGAGCATTACTGTGAGTTCAAGGCCAGCCTGGGCTGCGCAGCGACACTCTGACTTTAAGTACCTAAGAGTAAAACTAAAAGGCTGGGAAAGCGGTGTAAAGGCGTCCCGCCCTATTAAGAGTGGATAATCTGCAGGGATTAGAGCATTTAGCAAACTTTCACGTGCACAGGAAATACTTGCAGAGTGTGAAAAAGCAGATTTCACTTCAGTGAGGCCTCGTGGGGGTGGGGATTCTGGATTTCTAACGAGCTCCCCAAGATGCACGGAAGGGGATCAGTGAAGAGGTGGCAGAAACAAGGAAGCCTTGGATATGGGAGACAAGGACACTGAGCGCCTGCTAGAGGATGTGTCTCTCTTGTCTAGAAGTAGAACATGTTCCTCTTTCACCCACATGCGGCTTGCAAACCTGCCTTCACCCCTGCTGAGCACTCGTGTGCAAACTCAAGTCTGGGGGACACACAAACTTTTATTCTGGCCACAGCCTGCTATGGCCCCCATCTCTCTGCTATACAGGGTAGGGGCAGAAAAGGGACAATACGGAGGGGTCATTTTACTCAAGGTCACACAATCTGTCAAAATGAGATGCAATGAGGGTAGGGCCTCAGATTAGGCTCCATCTCCTGTGGGAAGATCCTAAGATGCTCGTTGTGGGAAGGAACTTGTTTTCTACACATACAGACACAGTACTTTGTTCTGAGATCACTTTTCTTTTCAGTGTCGCCCTCTTCCTTGTATGTAATAATAACTGATAATCAACTTCTTGGTTTTTAATGACTGATAAAATAGTGTGTGTGTGTTAAACCTCATTTCTACTAAAGTATAGGTGGCTGGGAACAATCCCTAGGGCTTGCTTGGCCCCAGCTCTGCCCTTTCCTCCACAATCCCATGGTATAGATTTTTAAAATGCCCCCCATCCTACCCACCCCACAACAGGCTCATGTGTTTAGAGGAAGCTTCAGAAGGTGACGAGGGCTCCAAGCTCATCGATGGAGCAATCCGTCCATGAGCTCCTAGCTAACAGGCTGCCGGGAGGCCGAGTCCAACTGCAGGGAAGTGGCTCATCAGGAGTGAGCTGTGGAAGGGTGTGTGTACGTGATCTGTCCCCAGCTTTGGCTTGGCTCCTGGGATGCCAGGAGTTGAACAGCTTTCTACCTCCACACCCCTCCACTGTTTGTGCCTTGAAGGCAAAGCCATGTACAGGACCCTCCAAAACCATGGGCCCAGATAACTTTCTCCTCTTGGTTGTTGTCTTGGTACCAGTGTTTTGTACAAGCATCAAAAGTTAACACACTTATCTTTTCTGGCTGCCCCTTCAATCCTCCTTCTCAAGGATTCAAAACAGTTCTTTATGACCCAGAGATCGAAATCTTTTCATCACACCTGTTAGGCTTAAAAAGTGCAACCTTTAAGGACTCGGAGACACTGTTTAGTTTCACTTCAAGTTCCTCATTTAACTTTTTTCCTCCCTTATCAAGTGGTTTTATAAAGTCCACTGGTGCTGATCTGGGGCCTCCTGTAGTTTGGAGAAGAGCAAAGCCCAGAACCCACCTCACCAGTTCCGGGGACGGGGACATGGGCTTGGGATTGTGGACACCACTTCCCACAACTGCCTTGCACTACTGGATTTCTGAAGGGTAAGGTGGTGTGGGAAGGGCATGGATGTGGGATGCTGGCCGCGGATCTTGGTGGTGAATGACACACTGCGTGCAGAGCAATTAAAACGCAACAATCAAACCAACCTTTAAATAATAACTTTTAAAAATATAAAAACAGCTCATTACAATGACTTTTCATTTACTTTTTTTCTGTAGGAATAACTTTCTTCTACCCTTGCCCTCCCTTCTGGCCAGAACCTTAACAAGGGGCAGATGACGCTCTGGGACCCAGTAAGTGATAGGAACGCCGGACACCCCACATCTCAGCAAGGTTCAGGGCGCCCTCCGGCTCCAGTCTCCAACTCCTCGGAACCCTGCGGATCACAGCACAGCCAGGGAGCCTCGAGACAGGCAGTTTTCCTGGGAGCCCCTCCCCTTCCATCGCGCATGTTATAAAATAATCCATAAAAATGCATATAAAAATTATCTTCCATATGCTATATCCACGGAGAGCCCACCACCAGGAATCACGCGGCTCTTTGCTTCTTAAAAAGGGGAGAAACAAAAACAAAATCCTAATACCTCAGAACACTTGGTACCCACAGGAGACAGCACTGTACCTGTAACCTGTCTGGCCCATGACAAAGCTGCAAGAGTCACCTCGGCATGCCAGGCTGTGTCCCTGCAGCCCCAGCCCACTGCCTTGCCCGGGGTCGGGGTGAAGGAAACTGCTTCTTGGGAGTCACAACCCTGCAGGTCCTGACGTTACCTCCTCCTAGCAGGAGATGCAGAGGCTGAAGACATGAGGGGAGAAGGCATTTTATAAAAGGACATCGCTTCTAATTCTTTTTATTCAAATTAAAAAAAAAACGCACCCACATCAGTTGCTGTTTGTCTCTGGTGGCTCCCTGAGCTGAGCGGCTACACCTCCCTCGACTGCGCAGAAGAGCCCCAGCGGGAGTTCCTCAGAACCTCAGTCGGTCCCCTCACCGAGGAAGAGCGTGCACCCGAGAAAAGAGGGCCCACAGCACAGAGAGCAGAAGATGCGACGCGGGGAAGAGACCCACAGAAAAACCCAGCCGTGGCCCGGTCCCGTCCACCTGTCTGTCCAGCGAGCGCTCCATCTGGACAGGCTCCAGGCACTGCCCGAACCTCACGAGGGGTACCGTGGGGTGGCTAGTTGCAGGCTGCAGCTCCCCAGAGCACCCCAGAGGCTCTTCTCCCACTTCAGCCCTCTTCCTGTTGCTTCCTCCCTGCCCTTTTTCCCACTGGGAACTTCAGTTAAAAAAAAGAAAAAAACAAAATGAAACAAACAAGCCACCACCACGCGTGGTTTGCAAATACAGCAGGCGAACTACACGGCAAGGTTCCGGTGGGAAGGGGCCGCCTCCCCACTGGCCAGCCCGAGACAGGAGTCTGTTATTTACATTTTTCACAAGCCTTGTGCACTGCACAATCGGGAAGCAGATGTCCCCCCTCCCCGGCACAACAATGTGGTGTCCCCAGCCCAAGGCAGGGAGGGGACAGGACAGAAGAAAGGGGAGGAAGAGACAAGATTCATGAAGGTGTCTGTGGGGAATGGGAGACAGAAGCCTCCAAATAAATCTATTTGTAGCATCTGCTAACATGGTTATGGGGGAGGAGGAGCAAATCCATCCGAGTTCATGAGACACATAGATCCATGCCGAGTCCAGGCTGTGATGGGCCACGGCCCCGCAGCCCTCGGAGCACAGCCAAGAACCTGATGCTGGCGGCAGGTCCTTCGCAACCTCGGGGGTGGGGGGCTCGCTGGGGTCTCCTTGTCTGTGCCGAGGTGGCTCCTCCCAGAGTATGACAGCCCTGCTAGAGTCCTTGTTTAGTAGATGACCTCGTAAACTGTGGCCTTCTTGTCACCAGAGCCTGTTACGATGTATTTGTCATCCGCGGAAATGTCACAACTCAAGACAGACGAGGATTCTTTAGACTGGAGCAGGAAGAGGAGAAGAGGGACGACGTGGGGAGAAGAAAAAGGCAGGAATTGATTTGCTGAGTCCTCCCCACGGCCTGCACACCACGGAAATGAAATAACGCCCCTCTGCCCACCCGCTGCCTGGCAGCTCTGGCCATGGGCACAGCACCCACCTCTCAGCAGTTCATTAGTCAAACACCACAAGGGTGGAGACAGGAACCTCAGAGCCTCTCTCGGCAGCGTGACAGCCAGGACCGACCTGAGCTGGAGCACTCTACATAGACTCAGAGGCACACAAGCGGCCGAGGGGGCTCAGGCATGAGATTACATGTGTCTATGGTCCGTGAGGAGGCGGCCACGTGCATTTGGACAAGGAACCCTGGCTGAAAGGGCTGCTCTGGTACGTTTCAAAGATGCCTACAGGGGCTCTCTAAAACCTGCATGAGCCCTGCCTAAGAGCCCCTACACTTAGGGGCCAGAAGCCACCAGCAGCCACGCAAGTCCCCTGAGGTCCCCACCTGGCTTCCGGGGCAGGAAAAGGACCGGGCCCGATTTGGTGTAATCCTAGCTCCGGGGGCAATGGCAGTACCTGGAATATGCTGGCTCCATAGGGCGTCCTCCAGGCATTGAGAAGGTTATCTTTTCCTGTGCTCACAAACCACTTGCCTACAGGCGAAAGCAAAGACACTGTCAGGCTGTGGCTCTGGCCAGACCTGCCCTGGAGTGGCCTACTGCCATGGCAACATGGTAAAACACAGCTAACCAGTGCTCAGCGTGACTGTCCACTGGCAAGACCTGTGGGCACCCAGAGAATGCCTTTCTCTGACACCCAGGGGTGGGCTCGGGAGGCGGGTCAGGGAGAAGCAGGAGCTGAGGTTACAATCAGGGTCTGTACTCCCCAGAAGGGTCCCGGAGCAGAGGCCAGCTGCTCACCGCAGTAGGCGAACTTGAGGGACAGCACGCAGCTCTCGTGCAGGTGCAGCTGGTACTTGTCCGGCTTGGTGTGGTGCAATACCTCCACGTTACTGCTCTCCATGCCCACGGCCAGCCACTCCCCAGTGGGGCAGTAGCCCAGCGAGAAGATCTGCAAGTGGGCGACAGACTGCTCAGCACCCTCCACTCCAGCGCAAGTGGCTCCCCAAGGCCTCACCGCTGCCACCTGCATACTGTGCCCTAGAGGAACCCTGCCCGTGGCTCAGTGACGCCATTTCCTCCAAGGAAAGGAGCCAGGCGCAGAGGCTGCTGCTCTGGAGGGTGGTTGGTGGGAGCCAGGGTCCAAACCGAGACGCGTCCCTTCCAAGGGCACCCTCTGCCTCTGTGGCTCTGGTCCCTCCTTAGGAAAAATGCTAAGTGATAAAACACCAAGTCATTAAATATTTAAGCCTGCAGTAGTAGAGGAAGGAGAGTAATGAGAAGGAGCAGTGGCCACATGATTGACTGTCGCCTACAAGCCGGGCTCCAGGCGAAAGCTTTTAGAGGGAGCACGCCAGACGCCCCCAATAGACCCAGGAGTCAGTGACAGTCACTTCCACCTCTTGGCGGGACAGCTCCGGACACAGCCGTGGAGCCGACGGTCTGGTTGAGCACTGTTTCCCAGAAATTTCACCAGACTCAGGCAAAGCCCACCCTGGGGTCCTGGAAGGGATGGGGGGACCTCAGGCACGCACCTGGGAGGTGAAGTCATGCTGCTGCAGCTGGCGACCTTCCCGCAGGTCCCAGGAGCGCACAGTGTTGTCCAGGCCCCCCGTCCACAGCTTGGTGCCATCATGAGAGATGTCTATGCAGCTGGCCCCATCTGTGTGGCCCTGAAACTGCCTGTGGAGATCACACAGGGCAGAAGGGTGAGGCCCAGGGAGGCCCTGGCCTCCAGGCTGGCAATCACTCTGGGCAGTGGGTCAGCAGAGGGGGAAACTGAGGCCCAGTGGGGGTCACTGTGCAGCTTGAAGCACAGCCCTGCCCTCTCCTCCAGGAGGTCTTGTGCAGGGGCAGCACCCCTGGGGACAGGCAGCGATGGAGGACACAATTCAGTTTCTGAGACTCAGTTCCTCCAATGGGTCCCCCGGAGGATGTGAATTGGAGGGGAGTCAGGGCCTGGACAATTCCAGGAGATGGTTCGCAGAGAAAGAAGCCTGTCAGTCTACTGGACTCACAGGGGCCCCATCACCCCCAGCCTCTGCAGACATAGGTCTCCGGCCACAAACATGCCGATGGCCACATAACACGAGACAGCTGATGAGTACTGAGGGCTGACTCTGGGCGCCACTGCCAGCTGCCATTGCGTGGGGTATGAGTCGGGACTCTCTCTTCTCCCAAGGTCCCTCCATGTCCCTCTGCTGCCCCTCGCGAACCAGGCCCAGCTGGCTCCCCCCCCCAATCTGAGCCCCTAGCCAAGGTCACCACCCACACGTAACCGCCAGCCTCACCTGACCAGGGTCTGGTTGTGCAGGTCCCAGACAGCAATGTTGCCGTCACTGCAGCAGGAGAAGCAGACTTTGGCATCGGGGCTGATGGCCAGGGCGTAACAGGCGGGCGCTGAGGAGGTGAGCTCGGCCTTGATGCGGGGCGTGGGCGACGCCAGGTCCCAGATGGTGAGTGTGCTGGCCTCGCCACCCACAATGAGCGTGCGCCCGTCAGGGAGCAGCTTGCAGGAGCGGATGTAGTTGTCCCTGTTCTGAAGGCAGAAGGGGTGGTGGACTGAGCAGTGAGTGGCCCGGATGCCCTCCCAGGACACGGGAAGTCACTGTCACGAAGGCTAGCATGGTGGCCCCCTCCTCTGTGACACCTTCATGAACTCCAGGACAGGGTAGGAAAAGTAGGGCTCAGAGGGGTTAGTTCACTAGCCCCAAGCAGCTCAGCCAATCTGCCCGCAGCCTGCCATGCTCACCAGGCAGTCCAGCTGGGAGATGGGGCTCTTGCTGCCCGGCTGGCTGATATCCCAGATCTTCACGCAGCCCTTGCCCCCCGTGTAGACGTGCCGCGTGGGGTTACTGATGGTCACAGCACACACCACCTCCCCGTGGCTGAGGGTGTTGATCTGCCGGGCATGCCTAGGGATGCCAGGGCCGGCCAGGGCGTCGTGGGGAAAGGGCACAGGCTGCATCTGGCCGTCAGCGCTCACGTGGAAGGAGTAGGCACTGAAAAGGGAGGGAAAGTATCACTTGGCCTGTCCCCCACCTGTGCAGCCCCTGGGCCCTGCCAGCCCTGGCTCCTCTGGGCTTCAAGTCCTGCCTTGAATTTTTCTCCTACTTGGAATCCTTGCTCCAAATCAGATGAGAAGCCTCCTGGGCATCATGAATGCCCTTTGCCTTTGCCACAGTCTGGATGTACCCAGACATGCCATCTCTGAAGAGAGCCCAGCTATATGACTGCTGTGTTAGGAGCCACGGGTCTTACTGGGGGAAACCTGCCTGAGCCCCGAAAGCAAGCAACACGAAGGCGCTCGGGGCAGCCTGTGGGGCCTGCTGCTGGTGGAGGTTACCACGGCCACCCTCTCAGAGTGTCCCCAACTGAGGAGCTGTGGACATGTATATGTATGTCCAACCTCAGTGTCCCAACAACCCTTAGAGCTGGAAGGCAACGACCAGCAGGCAGAATCCAGCAGTGCTCCCCCGAGTCTGTGACAGCTCTGTGTTCTCGGGTTAGGAACATCCTGTCTCTCCCGGAGTCCAGACACCACATGCTCAGCACACTTTGGTTGCCGGTTAGGGTCAACCTCTGGGGTTGGGGCAGGAATGTGCCTGGCAGCAGTGACCTGGAGTCAGACCGCCTAAGTGCTTCTATTTCAGAGGACGAGCCCCTGTTCAGGGATGAGCGGGGCTGTGTGTTTCTTGCCCACTGTCCCCAAGAACAAGACCCACAGCCAGAGCTTACGGTTTCCCTCCTGGGATGGAGGTGAGACTTGAGGGCAGGCCGGTGGCTCGCATTGGGGGGTGAGGATCAAAACCAACCTGTAAAGAAAGTTGAGGCAGCCCAAGTCAGCGGCAGGGCCCCCTGCCCCCTTCCTTCCTTCTCCACCCCTGCTGTACCAACTGCCCGGACTGGCTCCTCAGACTCAGCGTACCACCGGCTGGGCAGAGCCTAGACCTGGGAAGGCCAAGCGATTTGCCCAGCTTGGTAGGGACAGAGTAGCAGATCCCTCCAGCTCTGCAGCAGTATCCATCCTACTCCGCAGAGCAGAGCCGGCCCTGCCTCCCTATTCCCTTCCCTGGTTCTGATTGGCCCATCCTACAAAGAGGGGCTGCCCACCACAGCCAGCAGGGATAGGAGCAGGGCCCCCTTCACCAACCGGAACTTAGCTGTCTATCCACACAGACACCAAGTCTGTCACAGCCATGCGCCCTCTGCAAGCCTCACTACATGACATCCATTCCTTCTCTCCTGGCCCAGCCTGTCCCCAGGGCGGTCTCGCGTGGAGCCCCACATCAACTCAGGCTCCACCCACTATATGATCCTCAATCTTCCCCAGCACATCTGGCCATCTCTATACCCGAAACCCCACCAGCTCCCTCCTCCCTGCCCAGTCCCCCCAGAAAGGAGCCAAAAGGTCTACGTACAGCTCCAAAGCTCACCATTGGCGATCGGCCATAGGCGGCAGCTGCGGCGGCGGCGGCTGCACTCATCTGTGGGGGGATGTTGTGCAGACCTGCGTAGGCGCTGGGGCTGGTGAGGGACCCGTTCATCTCGTGGTGGCCCATCATGGCGAAGGGCGCCGCATAGGAGCTGGTGATAGAGATGGGCGTGCGCAGGGCCGAGGCTGCGGGGAGGTGGGTGTCAGTGAGACTGGCCCCCTGGCTGATGCTCCCTGGACACTCCTGACCCAGCAAACCTGAGCTGGGATGACCGCAGCTCGGACACAGCCCTTGTGTTCCGGCCCACCCGGGTGGCTTCAGTCCCAGCCCGGCCAACCCTTCCCAGCCCTTGGAGCAGCCATTGTGCCTACCCATTATACCTATCGGGTCCATGCCCGGAGGTTTGCCTGGCATCGACCGGAGTCCAGGGGTCGTGCTGGTGCCTGGAGTTGGGGCATCGTTCCTGGGAGTTGGAGTGTTGGACTTGAGCCCAGGGGTGGAGGATTTGTCATTCTGAAGAGGAAATATGTGGAGACCAAGGAAGCTGTGAAGTTTCCTTTGTCCCAGTGCTGAGCTCAGCGCCTAGGCACAGGTCCCACGTGAGGCTCAGGCCCAGCCCCAGCCCCAGCCCCAGCCCCCGGGTGGGGGCCACGGTGACAGTTCCCATTCAACAGGCACAACAACCAAATCTGAGGTCCCCGAGGAGTACAGGGCTTAGCCAGTAGGTGGCTAAGTCAGGGTGTCGTGCCCCCCACCCCGGCCCCCGCGGACTCCACATACATGACCAAGGTCTTTGGTCTTGGAGGAAGGTGTGCTACTGGAGGAGGCCACTGAGGCGGGGCTGGTGGGGGCGTCCTTCTTCAGGCCTCGGGTCTTGTCCAGCCCGTTCTCTGGAGGGGAATGTGCGGGGCTGACCCGGGGCGTCGCTGGGTCCTAAAGGCACGAGGGTCCAAAGATGCTGTGGATGCCACAGCCAGGCTGGAGCCTGCCCAGCCCCGAGAATGGCATGGAGAGGGCTCAGGTGATGGATGGCATGGCCTGGCAGAGCCTGAAGGTCTCTCCCCAAGGGGGGCAAGTCATCCATGATAATCTAGTCTGACCCCTTCACCCCGAGGGTGGAGAGACTGAGGCTGGGGTGTGGGGACCCATGACCTATCCCAGATTAAACTCAAGCTCTAGGCAGGCAGGACAACTCTGACCCTGCAGAGGCCATGCCCCGGTCTACAGCGTTGTGGGGAACAGAAGGCCCTGTTGGCCTCCCAGGGATTGCTCTCTGAACCCCCACAAGGCCTAGCCACCATGCAGCAAAGCTCTGCCCTTCTCCCCTGAGGCCCGAAGCCCAGGGCCTCACTCTGCTCAGGCAGAGCAGACCCCACCCAAACTGGGCCTCTGCACCCTGGGCCTGCTCTTACCTCATTGGAAACATCCACCACCAGATCGTCGCTCTTGTCCCCGTCACTGTCCTGTGTCCGAGACAGAAGCCAGCAGGACAGTAAGGCTGCGCTCTCCCCACCCTGCTCCAATGGCCTGGACCTGAACCCGGCCAAGTGTCAAAGTCCAGGCTGTATCTACCGCACTCCGCCTCTACCAGCCAAGGGTCCAGGTGGAAGCCAGGCCTTGCAGTCCCCCTAGGGCTCCTCTGCCCCACCACGGCCACTCATCCTCCCCAGCTGTTTTAGATGTACAGGGCACAGTCCAGAGAGCGCTTCTCCTGTCTGCATACCCAGGGCTCTGCCGAGGGGGACCATGCTGGCCCATACAATGCAGCTGAGCCCAGCGTGTGGGACAAGGCCAAAACCACAGGGCCACCAAGTGCCTGGAGAAGGCTTCTGCCTCTGTCCTAGCTCTGCCCGCTCAGCATGGCAACGGCAGACATGATGGCTCCGTGCCCCCTGGATCTTGTGGGCTGGGGTCATCACACTATGAGAGCAGGTGGTAAGGATGCCAGGGTCAACATGAAGGGCAACAGTCCCCTGGGCCAGGGACTCGGGAACAACGTGACAGCAGCCAGGGGCTGCTGGGTCACTGACAAGAGGCCACAGCTCTGCCCAGGCCTCAGAGAGGCCAGGAGGACTTACACCCCCAACCCCCGCCCCAACCGCTCACGTGTGGACTGCTGTCTGGGGACAGCAGTCTCACTAGGGACCTGCGGACGTACATATCGGCTCAAACTGTCCTTCTCCTCAGCTTTCCGCTTCTTGGCTTCCATACTGTAATCTGCGGAGCCTCGGTGCTTCTCGCTGGCCCGGAGGCTTTCTGAGGGGGACACTGAATTATTCTGCAAACAAGAGGAGGACTGAGTCAGGATGTGTGCTGTGGACACGGCTAAGTGCAGTGAACACTTGGAGGCTAGGGGAGGGGAAGGACCTCTAGGCCATGTCCGCAGACCCGCATGCCCTGAGCCACACCAAGAATGCTTCCCGGAGTCCCCAGCCTGGTCCCAAAAGCTGGCTGGAGCATCCCTGATCCTTCTGTGTCACAGGCACTGCAATTAACCTTGCAGCAAGCCACCTGCTTCCTGGCCCCAGAGGCTGCATGCCATGAACCAAACCCTCAGAGCCAGCAACAAACGGGAAGCTCAAAGCCACAGCCACTATTCTCTCTGAAAATCAGGTAGCTGACACATCAAGGTAGGAAGAAGTGTTGCTGCCTGGGGCCCTGAGAAGTCAGAGACTGTGCCTAAAGTCTCACAGCAGCAGGAGGAAACCCAAGGATCTCAGACCTCGCTAACTCCCTCAACTGCAGAGCGACCTGGCAAGAAGGAAGATGTGCCAAGAGCTGAGGCAGAGAAACACAGCAGAGACCTGGGGACAGCGCCATCCAGAGGCCAGGAACAGCATGCACCCTGCGGCTGCTAGATGCTTTAGTTCTAGGAACCCAGGTAACACCTGCCTGCCCTCCCTCCCGCCTCTATTTCCGAGCATCTGCCCTAGCCCAGGCATGAGGAAGGAGAAAAGACAGTCTCTGCTCTGCCCTGCCGGGCTTGGCTCCCAGACTAGCCCCAGGGCAGAAAGGTGCCAAGTGATCTGGGCCCCCAGGTGTGACGAGGTCACCAGGGGACACAGAGCACTGTCAGCTCAGAAGAGAAGGGTGTCAAAAGCAACCTTCTCGAATTTCCTGTCTCATCTGTCTCCCAGTTTTACAGGAGGCCAGTGCTGGCCCCGGGGCAGGGGTCACCAGGAGGGGACACGGTGTGGTGTGGGGAGGTGGCCTCAGCACAACCTCATTTCCTTTCGTAAGCCGGTTTTCTGGGCAGCCCTTCCCAGCCAAGTTTCTGCCTGAAGCAAATTAAAATGGCAGAGTTATCAAGCCTTGAAGAAAAAATGGAGGCTATAATGGAACCGCAGCTCAACCTTCCCACAGCCGTGTGCGCGCCGCGGCCATGCTCGCACAGCCGCAATTCAATTAGCTGCTGCAAGTGCCAGCAGAAAAAAATCACCGTCATTTCATTTCATTTCCTCCGACGGTGGCGGCCACCCCGAGCTAAGCAGAAACGCTTCCAGCCCCTCGGGCTGGCTGCCCCTCTCGGGCGGGCGGGCGAGCGGGCGGGCGCAGAGGAGGGGGACACGCTGCTGCCCGTGTTTCTCCCTGCGACCCTGTGAACGCCTCGGAGAACAGCGAGCTCTTTCTTCTCACGCAGTCAGGCTGAAAACCCTCGCCGCTACCGGAGAGTCACGTCAGGCATTTAGCGGCATCGATCCAGCCCGCCTCTGGCTGGCAGGCGGCCAAAAAACTAAGTATTTTTTATTGCTTCAGCTAGGCAAGGAAATATGAATGAAGCTACCTCTAATTGGACTCCAGACTAACCCCTCTGGGACAGCGTCCAGCCCATCCACCCGGCCTCCTCCCACTCCGATACAGCCCTGTCCTTTCTGCTGTGGGCCTCATCTGTTGACAACCTGGTTTCCAAAGGCTTATTACGCCAGTCTACACGTCCAACGCCATCACTACATGCACGCTCGGCTCCAGTGCTGCCACACGGAGCCGCTGGGCCCAGGCTTCCTGCCTGCCCCTGCCCCAGCCCCAGCCCCAGCCCCAGCCCCAGCCCCAGCCCGGCATCTGATTCATTCTCTTTTAGTTCTCCAGGGGCTGCATGTCCTCAGGGCCTACTGAGTCACCCTGTTAGGATGATCAAGTGTTAAGAAGAGCTCAGCTCCCCTCGGCAGGAGCCCTTTGTGAGAGGGACACAGAGCTGAAGCCAAAGAGAGTTGAAGATGAGGATGATGAAGACAAGAGGTTTTCTGGGGACTGCAAACACATTTCCAGAGAGGAGAATTCGCTGGCTAGTGGATCAAGACTCATGGGTCTTCAGAACAAACCTGAGAGTCGTCAGGCAGGGCTTATTCCCATGACACACACAGGAAACTGAGGCAGAGACTTCTCCAATGTCTCCCCAAGCTGTGATCACAACTGAGCCTTCCAGTGGCCAATCTGGGCTTACCCTTTTCTAAGTGAACTGCCTTCCCCCAAAAGCCACTGACAGAGGCGCCACACTAAAGCAATCAAGTGGATTTTCAGCTTCAATTATTCCTTTCTTCCCTACCTAGCCATTTCTGGGCCTAAAAGGGGATCTGGATTTCTGAGCACGTAGGCAGGGCAAGAGGAGACAGCAGCGTCACCATCACCGTCACTGCTGATGCGAGGCTGGAACACTCAGCCGGGTGGAGCAGAGCCCGGAAGGGAAGGCGAGGCAGAGCTGCCCAGAGGCTGCAGTCTAGATGGCTCGTTCCCTGCCCGACCTTCCAAGTCCTACTTAACACAAGGTAATAAGCAAAGCCATCCTAACAGATTAGATGGCCCCGGATACAAGCATGGCGGTGAGCAATAAAATAGCTCTGCTAATCGCTGCAGGATTTTTTTTTTTTTATCCAGACTCCACTGTGCTTATTCACTTGAAACAGAACCTCAGAGCCTTGGTGTGATCAGAAAGATTTACAACAAATCTCAGAGCCGGCAGACAGGCAGGCGGCTGGGCCTTAATGCTTGCTAGTACTTTCTTTTCTTAAACCAAGGGAAAGCTCAGAACAAGGAGAAACTCAGACATGTGAAGAAACTGGGGACCCTCCTGCAAGAGGCGTCCAGCTGCAGGGTGGGTTAAGGATGCTGGTCCAGTGAGAGACACCCGCGTCCTCAGCCCCTCCCACACCGCAATGCCACATTCCGCAGACAGACAACCTGGTCAGCTGAATTTTCTGGCTAATTATTTCCTTTACAAAGGAGTTGGAGCTTATTTAACAAACAATGGAGCAAAAGCTGGGAGAGCCACACAAAGGGCTTCCTGCTGAAGGCCAGTCAACAGGTGACAGCAATTCCTGCTTTATGTTAGTTAACTATCCCTCCGCTGGGTCTGGATGAGAAGTGTCCCCTGCCTATCAGTCATGCCAGGTCTCCCAGCTCTGGGTACACAAACACAGTCTCAGCTTCAGCCCACAGAGCAGCACAGTGGACCCCACGGTCAACTCCGACCACCCACAGGTAGGTGCTAGGGCCATGTCCTGGGAATAAGCCCCACAGCTCCCATGAAACCGAGGGTATACAAAGCAATACACTTACCGCACCAGAGTCTCTCTCTTTGGGGACAGAAGGCCAGGGAAGCAGAGGGTCAGGATGCCCAGGGGAAAAGACAAAAAAGAAAGGAGAAAGTCAGTTTCCTCGATCCAGCTGCCTTTCGGGGTTTACTAAAAATCCCGTCCTGCCTGTAAGACAGGCAGAGGCCCGGCTGTCTCTGCGGCTCTGCCACCACAGGGACATTAGGTGATTTTTCTCAGTCTAGAAATTAACCACCGTTTCCCGTGTCCCCCAAAATCCCCAAGGAGGGGGGTGAAGGGAGGGTGTTGGTTGCTTCTCTTCCTCATCAGGCCAGAGGACACCAGTTTGCTCTGCAGTTCTTAAAGTTACAACTTGGGAAAGAGGACGCTGTGCGAAATAGAACAAAAAAATCACCCATAGGATGTGGGTGTTGACAACGTTATTGTTAAAAAGAAAGGAATCTGGGAGTGGATTTTATTTTTAAAAAAATGAACCCCCATTATTCTATGTCTCTTTGCCAAGAAACCCCCAGGAGCCCTGGTGCTTCGCCAACTAGGCAGCAGCTCCTGTCTGCAACTGAGTCTCTCTTCCTTTGGCAAGAAGACCACCCCAGGATGAGGACAAGAAACTTGGTCCCTGGTTCCCAAGACAGTGGCCCAGGCCACAGTGGTACACTTTGGAGGGCACTGGCCACATGGCCCAGTAAACATGTAAAGCAGAGCACACAGCTGGCAACATCTGCAAAGGGTATGCAGAGCTGGGGCTGCCCTCTGCGGACGCAGTAACCATCATATGGCCTACTGAGTGCAGTGCCCTGGGCCTTCCCAAAGGGCTGAGGAAAGTGCTCCCCAATCCCCCTGTGTAGAACCGGCCCTTGTACTCAGGGGTGGAGGACGGTCTTGGTGACAACACAGCGCTTCCTGGGAGGGGGCAGAAGAGGATGGCAACGAAGGGCTGTGCAGGAAATTTGGAAAAGCCCCAAGTCTGACTGGCATGGCACCCAGAATGTGGGCAGGGATGACTCCTGAAGAGCGGCAGGGGCACTGCCAGGGAGAGGGGGCAAGTGGGCTGGGGCACAGACGCCAGGGACGTTCAGGACGGGATGCAGCACACACAGGCAGGGGGCTCCATGCACCAGGGAGTCTCGTCAACAGACGGCTCCACGGGGATGCTGCTCGGTTGTGGGTGTTTGCCTAGCACACCTGGGGCCCTGGGTTCCGCTCAAAAACAAGGGAAAGCAACATGGTTCTGTCTTCCGCCAGCTCATTCCTGGTGCTGAGGTAGCAGCATTTGCTCTGCCTACTCCCCAAGGGCCCACAGGTGCCAGCACCACCCTTTCCCTTGCCCGTTTGAGCCGCACCTCTGTGGTCCAGTTCGTGGTGGTTCTTCTCGTCCTTTACCGCCAAGTGAGCCTGGCTGCCCAGGGCACCGAGTGCCAACAGCCCAGAGCTGCTCCCGGTCACCGGGGGGATCCCAGGAGGCTGGAGGCCCGACGGGTGGGGCGGCAGCTGGACCGGGGGGCCATGCGTGGCATGGGAGAGGTGCTGCGCCTGGAGTTGCTGCTGCTGCAATGAAGTTGGTGTGAGCAGAGCCGAGTGACAAAGGTGGGAGCCGAGGGGGAGACACACCCCCAAAACCTGCACCCGGCTCAGGCCACATGCTCATCTTGCTAAAGGCAATCTGTTCATGGACTGCAATTCAGACTCAAGATCGATGTCTTCAAGCGCCCCATCGACCCCTGCACCTACTTGAGGCCACAATTTCTCTGTTTGTTTCCAAGCGTGAGATAAATAATGCAAGCATTAAAAACCACAGTCATGGGGCTCGGCAGCCGAGGAGAAGCATTCTGAAGCCTGCAGCTCATGCGCCCATGCCTTCAACACATCAGCAGCCACAGCCCCCACCCTCAAGCGAGCAAGACCCCGACTCTGCAGAACTCTGAGCAGGGCAGATGAAGCAGAAAAGCGCCGGGAGACAGATAAGCATGGGACACAGGACCCGATACTCTGAGGCATCAGTGTACAGTGGGCATGAGGAAAGCCTGGGCACCAGAGGGACGGGACTGGAACTTCAGCATTGGCACGTATTAGCGACATGGCCTCGGGCAAGTTACTCCAACTCCCGGAGCCTCAAGTGTCCTCATATGTTAAGTGGGAAAGGGGCACAGGGCACACAGACACTACTCAACAGACATCAGGGCGGCAGCTGGCACTAACTGAGTTACAATGGGGCCCGACTGTTCCAACAGCCTGACGAGAGCCGAGGTGGGCGACTCATTAACATCAATGGTCCTGCGCTTTCCTCCCCAACCCAAGCCCGGACTCTGCTCCCTGGACCCCATGCCTGTTCCCACCACCTGCTTCACTTAGCCTCATACTCTTCCTTCCCTACGCAGCTCCGGCAGCCTACACACAGCCTCCAGGAGGCCCCCTTACCCTAAGACTGTGCTAAGAACCATGGGCACTACAGGGCAGCCTACAGAGGGCTGAATAGTTCCTAGTGGACTATTTCTCAGGAGCAGCTGGGGCCTGTGTATGCTGTCTCCACCTCGCCACACATCTTTCTTCTCAATCAGTGAGAGAGAAGAGGACCAAACAACTGAATGCCTGGCTACTTCCGAGCATTCCCTCCAACCTTTCCAGCCACCTGGCAAAGGAGCATGTGCCTGTTTTATACATAACAAATGGATGCTTCTAGGCCTGGAATGGGCAGCCAGGAACTGGTCCAGATCCTGCCTCCACTAAGTGAGATTTGGACTCAGATCCACCCACCACCAACACCACAGTGTTCCTCAGAAGAGCCTCCTCCAAGCAAGAGGAGCAGAGGAGGGAGGCGACAAGCCTCCAGACCTCACTGGCATCTAGGGGAGCTTGTTGGTCAATAGCAAACAGCTCTGTGGCAACTGTTAGCAGCCAACAGGACAATAGGAAGGGCCTATAAGTTCGTTCAAAGGGTCAGGAAGCCCCATGCTCTCCCAATAAGATGCCAATGGCCAACCTAAGCCCCATTCCAAATCAATGGCAGCCATGGTAGCTATCATCTGCCATCCTCACTCAAGACCAGCAGCTCATACCTGCAGGGCACTGGAAGGCACTGGTACCCTTGTTCCCTAGGGAGTGTGGCACCAGGCAAACACAAAGCCAAAGGGCCACAAACACACCCAACCCTCCCAGCTAAGGAGTCCATTCCTAAGGGACCTTACCCAGAATGCCTCTACCTTCTCTTTTAAAGATGCCATTTTTAAACGTCTTACTACAAAAATAATACATGCTCATTGTAAGATAATACTAAAAATAAGTGTAGATTTAAAAATTTTGAGTTTTAAAAAAATTCCTTTTCAGTGCCCCCTCCCCCCACCCCACCCCCGATCCTGCTGTGCCTCTGTCTCCCAAAGTCCTTAGCATTCCTGGTACAGCTGGACCATCTTGATGCTATGGGGTCTCCGGAGGGCCCCTCTGGCTCCAGCCTGCTGCTGAGAGGCCCTTTAATTCTGCTGAGTAACTACCAAGTACAGTCCCAGAAAACAAGGATGGAGGTCCTTCATGCACTTTTCACCGTGTAGAGTCAGTAAGATTCCTCGAGGAAGAGCTGAGAAAGAGAAGGGGAAGACAGTTTTGCCAACAACAACTTCACCGGCACTTTCCACACACACTTCTGTGTCTAGACGCACAGCCCACTGAAGATCGCTCACCAGGGAGAGACACGCTGAGGAGGACTTCCAAACACCTGGCTTCTCTCACTTTACCAGGTAAGATCTCTCCTCCTATTCAGCCTTCTAGTCTTGACTCGGCCCAAATGCTACCTTCTGTGGACACCCTTCCCACCAGCCTGATCCGAATGGATGTCCCCCCTTCTGAGAGTTCTGATAACACAGACTCTGAGTCATATAGCCCAAAGGGGACTGTAGCCCCATCACTTATCCAGGATGAGTTCTGGAACATGCTGGCTGTCTCTGTTTTCTCATCTGCAAAAGAGACGTCCATCTCTTCGGGCTGGGGAGGCATCACACTAGTAATAAAGCAGGTCTCAAGCAATATCTACAAATGCTATGAATGGGCCGCAAGTACAGTCATTTCATTCATCTTCATGCATGCCTGGCAACGGGAGTTTCAGGATGGCAGGGTCCCCGTCATGCGTCCTTGCATCTCTTATGAGGCCCTGCCTGGTTCCGGCACACATTTTCCCGGGTGAATTAAGTGATATGTGGCACACAGAAGGGAACAGAGAGCTGTGTCCAAAGGTGACCAATCACCTCCGAGATCGGAGGCTTCCTCTCTGAGGCCCAATCAGAGGTAGCTACACCAGCAGGTGGAACAGAAAGTGTCACTGGTCCTTCTCCATGCACAACGTGAGAGGAAGTCACCAAGAGTCCCTCTTCCACCCCTAGCCCCCAAAACAGACAAGAGTCTGGAACCAAGCACACTTCTTTCTCTCTGGGCAAGTAACACCCAAAGCGTCATCAAGTGTCCCTGGGACATGTGTCCCCCGGGGAGTCATGAATCCTCCTCCTCCTCACGTGTGCCAAGCACCTGTGGCCTGGTCTCACCAACAGGTCACCGTGTTAACTGGATTGTGTCCCTCACATCCCCTGCCTCTGCTGGATGATCTAATTAGTGCTTCACTCTGGAGCTTCACAAGCAGGGTCAAGTTGGTGACTCTGTGTCTCTGCCTCATGTCCAGGGCCACACTGGCCAAGGGTTCCCACCAGAAGACGCAAACCTGGGGTCCTAACACAAAAGCTGACAGCTCTCTGCCACCGAGGAAAGAAAACAATGCCCGGGGCCTCCCATTCTCCCTCCTTTTGCACGACTACATGGGCCCCACGTGGGTATCAGGTCTGGAGTTTGGAAACAGCTTACAGAACTCACAACCATGCTTTGTCAGCCCACATCAGACAAGGGGTGTGGGTTCCAGGGGCTGAGGAACTCCCCCAACTCAGCAGCAGCCAGAGTCGAATTACCAGGGTGACCTCTCTCCACCACAGATTCATGGCTGTAAGAAGCTGACGGAGTGTGAGGGACAGTCTTGTCACCAGCAGATTCTGCGGGAATCCAGCTCTTCACCGCCCCTACCTAGGGCGTACACAAGGGCCTCTGGGATGGTTTCATGTTACCAGGGTAGTTTGTGACAAGCTACGACCTCCCTCCTCCTCCCTAAAATTTGAATTAACGCTTTATTACATCGCTCCAATATCATTCCCCAGGGAATGCAAGCTACACCGTCAGTAGGCAACAGCCCTCTGCCTCCCAGGCGAAAGTCCGGCTTGGAACATCATAAAAAGAAGGTTCTAGAAAGAGCTGATACGTCAGCACACAGGGTCTGGATCACTGACTTCATGAGTGGCTGACGAAGGGTGACGCCTCCTTCCTCATGCTCGAGAATCTTGTGCTCCTAAGGATCCTGCAAAAACATGGATCCTGGAAATACGGGCAGCTCCTCAGGGACTGAGTCTCGGTCGGTTTTGCCAGGCCCCAGATGAAGAGACAAGCGTTGGGCCCAAGACTTCTTGCTGACCAGAAGGAAGGAGGAAGGCTCAGCCAGAGAGCTAGCCTTGCCTTCATCTCTCCTGCCTTGACTTCCCCTCACACCCCATCCTGACTTTGGATTTAGCCTCTCTCGATGAGAACACCCAAGACACTGATCTTCATGGTGACAGGCCACCAGGAACATCTGCACCCGTGCTAGGCTAGGCAACCACTCTGCGCATGACCTCAGGCTCTTCATCTCCAAGCTTCAAAAGGTCCCTAAACAACTGGCCAGGACAGATCCGCCTTACGAAAGCATGCCAAGTCCTCCTCCACCTTTTCCCCAGTGGGGAAACTGAGACCTGGAGGGATGAAGACCTGCCTAACGCCCTGCTAAGCTCTAGGCCGGGTTGCTAGGCTGCATCCTAGAGCGCTGCCCGGCAACAGCTATCAGTGGCTCCTGGGAGCCTCCCTTGGAGCCTCCCAGGTTCTGATTCCTCTCTGGTCTCTGCTCTCGCTCTCATCTCCATTCTGAGCTCCACTTGTGATCTCCAATCCCGACTGTGACCTTTGGTCTTTGATCTCTGTTCTAGATCTGACCTTTTGTCTCTGTTCTAGATGTCGACCTTTGGTCTCTGACCTTTGACCTTTGTTCTAGATGGCTGATCTTGGATCTGGAGCTTCCCAGCCTAGCCTTTCTGCTTCCCTCTGTCGCCTCCCCTCCTCCAGGAGATAAAAGAATGCCCAGACTAGATTAGCCGCCTCCTTCTGCAGAGGCTCAGTCAAGCCGGGCTCCCCGGCATGGTGGCCTCAGCTGTCCGTAATTCCTGCCTCGCAAGGAGGCTCTGTCAGGCGAAGCGATTAGAGGGCTGTGTGCTTAATGACAAGGGGGTGGCTGCATTCACTCAGAGCCTGAGAAGCAATTACCTTGAAAATGGGGGTCACAGGCCCCACTCGTCAGCTTTAATTGAATTCCAATATCTTTCTTGAGCTGCCTTGACCTAACTTGTGGCTTCCTAAATGCTACTTAAAGGAAGTGGAGCTAATCCAAGCAACGCTTCTTCCTCAATTTTTCTGCTTTCTTAAAGCTTAAAAAATTTTATTTTCCTAAGAGGATTTTAAACCCAAAGAAGGTAGAGGGGAGCCTGGGTACCCGTAGGCAGCCACGGGAGGGGTGGGAGAACAGGGCCCAGAGACCTAACTCACAAGATGAGCAAGCTCATGAGGAGGATTACAGAGGAGCTGCCAGGGCATGGACTCCCTCCCCTTCCCAACCCCCTCTGTCACCACCAAGGACACAGAGGGCACAGGTGGCAAGAGCCCTGACCTCTGGCTCAGCTGCTCAAAATCTCTGTGAAAGGCAGGCACCGGGCTAGGCTTGTGGTCCGTGACTGGGGCCCTTCTGCCCCACAAACACTGGTGATGTCTGGGGACCGTTCCAGGTGTCACAAGTGTGTGCGGTTCACCACTGACTGACACCTTAGTAGGGGTGGGGGCTACTGCGGAGCTTCCTACAATGCACAGGACGGGGGAAGCCAAAGAACCCTGCATTAGACAACACTAAGAGTCTTCCAACTGTAAAATCGGGGGCTTCTGGTTTCCCCTTAAAATAAAGACCCCAAAGAAGGACACCAAGAAGAATGTCCCAGAAAATGCGACAGTGAACAGACCTCGGCCAATTAGTCAACTGTTGCCCAATCCTGATTACACTTCAGAATTGCAGGAGCAAGATTCTAAGCCCCAGCTGCAGACTTGGATAAAAGAATTGTGGGACATGTGTGTGGCCCAGAACTTCGGGACAAGGATACCCGGACTGTCTGAGGGTGTGAAAGCAGTGATCCCTCCTACCCCCTTTCATTTCAGGGACAAAAGCAGGACAAGTGCCTCCAAAGTCACAGCGGGGAGAAAAAAACATGTGCTCAGACATAGATCTTAAACATCCTCAGCCTCACATTGAAGTAGCGTGCAGGAAAAAAAAAGATGCAATTTGAATCCAAGAAGTGCGTTCAAGCTGTAAGCCAGGGAAGGGCGCGAAAGGAGAGACATGGCTTCCTCTTTCCACTGCATGTCAGGCCCGGTGAGACAGGACGTTGAGAAACCAGGATGACCTGTCTAGCTGGCCCGCTAGAGCTCAGCTCACAAGGGCACATGACAAACGCCCGGCCATGAAGCTCAGCACAACCCCATCCTTAATTCTACAGCACGGTGCACAACACAATCCACCAGAGACGGTTCTGATCTCAAGCGGCCAAAGAAGGGCAGGCCCCAGCCAGGCGAGGCAGCCAGGCCCAGGGAGGGACGGGGCAGTTGGCCTGGCCTCCGAGCTGATCCCAGGCCCTGGGGAGGGGCCCCCAAGCCAGGAGACGATGAAGGCTTGTGGGTTTAGAGTAAGCTTGGCATCCCTTGGGGTCCCTTTAGTCTGGGGACTGAGAAGCAATGAGGGAGTCACCGGGGACAGAGATCCAGTCTGTGACGTGTTAGGGGAGGCCGGAGCTCTGGGGCCGCCATTCCTTCAGGCCAGCTAAGGTCAGGGTCCACCTCTGGTTAGGTTAAAATGAGAGGAATAAAAGGGCTATACACACGGTGAGAGGCAGATTGGGGAGTCCACGTACCCCAATGATGGCGTTCAGCTCCGTCATGGTGACCTGTTTAGCACGTTCCACTGCCTGAGCCACCTGCTGCTGGTGCTGGAGGGAACAGGGAGTGATTAGATGCAGCCACTGTCCCCGAGAGAGGGCAACGATGACGTGCAGCGCATGGGGCAGAGGGGACCTCAGGACACAGCCCCAAAGATGACAGGAGCCCCACAAAACAGCCCTGAGACACGAGTGGGGGGATAGGTGATTTTACTTTTGTTTTATGCCTTTCAAATGAGCATGTATTACTTTTGAAGTCAAAACTTCCTTCTTATTTTCACCCTTTAAGAGAAAGGAGTGTCAAAAGAACAACAGTCTAATATCCCCCCCAAACATACACACAGAAGTCTGTTCCATCCAATATGAACATGAGTTGGATATTACATAATATTACAGAACACTTAGTGTCTAAACCTAGTATCAACATGGAAATTACATTAGGAGTGTGTCGCCATGTTTAGCTACAGCAGTTGGTGGCGAACTGTCAAGATACCTACAACTGACATTCAAAGGGTTCCAAAGGAAAGGGTACCAGCTTATGTATGGACCTATTCTACACCTTCTAGAAGGACATAAAATCATGTGTCTAGATAGGATGAGAAAGAAAAGGTAGCAGAGGAACCCTAATATCCACTCTGGGTTTCTGGGTATCAGTGTGGAATCTTCAACTGTCATGAATGGTGTGGAGGCGTCTATGGGAAATCTCTGTCCTTTCCACTCAATTCTGCCGAACCTAGAACTCCTCTTTACAGAACTCTGATTTAAACATGGGCTGCACTCATTTCTTTGGCCGTGAGGAAGCACTAGCTGCATATGCAGCCCATAGGGCTCTAAGCACCACAGGGCACTGCCACTGCTGCCTCTCGGATGAATCCAATCGTATATCGGTTGCTACTCTGCCTAAGAGACCCAGGAATCCACAGAAGCTCATGTGGTTCCAGCCACTCAGGGAGAGCAAGGGGAGGGTCCTTGTCACCCTGGAGACTGGGCTCCAGGTCCTTTCGGATCAGCCTGTATGCCTGCCTAGAGCCAAGAAGCTTCCTTGAGCAGTCTTTCCTCCCGAGTTCCTATCAGCTCCCTACCTCCAGGGAATGTCCTTGAGAAAGTGATGCCATCCACAAGCCACACCCTGGCCTGTACCTTGGCACAGACTGGCCAGCCGTGCTTGTTCCTAGCTGTGGGGGTTGGAACCAGGAAAGCAGAGGCTGGGAATTGACTGGCGTGGTGGCCGAGGACCATTTCAACCCGAGGCAAAAGCAAATACAGTCAGTCCATGGGACGAGGCCCCAGCCCGAGGCAGATGGAGAAGGTTCTGTATATTCCTGACTGGCAGCTGGGTCCGTGAGAATGGACGGGGCTGGGCTGGATTACCTAATAGGGCAGTTCGGGGCTCCCCTAAAAGAAAGAAAATAACAGAGAGAGGCCTTACCTCCTGCGACAGGAAAGGCATGATCTGGGCTAAAATGGTGTTCAGTCTCTTCGCAATCTCTGTCTGCAAAGGAAGAGAGACCACATGAGGGTCCTGCAGATCAATCAGGTTGCTGACACGACACAGACAGACAAGGGGACACGCCAACTCCACCATACCATACCGAACCCCTCCACGGCCATGGGCTCCGTCTTCTCCACCCTCAATGAATCTTTCCCAGCCTGCCTACATGCTGGGGAACCCCATCTCCTTTAGAGACAGTCCAGAGGTGTGTGGTTCAAACCGAAGCCCGTGTCCTCTGGATGGAATCCCTACTGAAATCAAAGTAAACCCTAGCCACCCCCACACTCCAGGAAAACCCTCTGTTAACAGTGCCCACAAGCAGAAAGTCTCTAGGGCACAGCGCTGCCTTGTCTGGAAGGAACTCATTCACGCTAAGCCCTGGTGTAGGTTTTCACAGAAAAGCAGATGGTTTTCTCTGCCTCACCCCAACACCCCAGAAAAACCATGGGAAAACAGCTAGTTTCCATCAGGCTCCTCTGTGACCCCTCCCCCCACTTCTGCTCAAGAGTGGGCCTGAATGGTTAACAGCATCCTGTCAGGAGGCCTAGAACTATTGATAGATAGTCCGCTCTCAGAACTGCTTGTCTTTTCACACTCTGGATCTATAGCAGCCAGGGCCGAGGTCCCAGAGATGGCTTCCATGCTTTCGTCAGCTTGGTGCAATCTTCCAGACAAAACCATGACAACAGCCTTTAAAAATCTATGATCATCAGCATGTCAAATGATTTCGGATGAGAGAGATCTGGGCACACACAGTGCCACCTGAAAGAAGCCTCAACAGATCCTGGCATTCCTGGGCCAGCTCCCTCCTCTGCAGGCCACATTACAGAGGAGCTCTGGTTTGTAGCCAGAATAGGCCTTCAACTAAACAGCCTGATGGACTTTGTGCAGCTCTCCAACCTGGGGCTGGCCACTGTGGCTGCACTCTTCACCCCAGAAAGAGCTTGTCCAGGGAAGCAGGGCTCCCAGGTGAGCACAAGGCCCATGTCGGCAGCTGTCTGGACACCCTGATTCTTGGGCACTGGGCCAGTGTCTCAACCTTTGAGGGTGGAAACAATTCTGTTGGTCAAGGCCTGTCCCCCACACTCCAGTAATCCAACTGTATCGGTAGCTGTCCCTGTGCTCAGACCCAGTGGGCCTGGCATTTGCACGCTGGTGGCACACCCTCACGAGGGCATTGTACCCCAAGGGTGCTCAACCTCAGTCGTCTTCCCCCGGGCCACAGCCCATCATTCTCTGGTTCTGAGGACTTTATAAAGCTATCCCAAACCGCAAGGCTAGGCACCAAGGCCACCAGGTGACCATGACAGGAAGCTCTAGAGGTGGCTCAGTTTAAGCTCCTGGCATACCACACACACACACACACACACACACACACACACACACACACACGGTCACCAAGGGCCACCAGAACAAGGCCACAGAGACTCAGGTGCTCCAGGAAAAACAGGCTGTGGGCTTTCACGCTAGCTTTCCCAGGGCCAAATGACCAGAGATTCTGGCAGGTCACCAGCAGGACTGTGTGGCACTGGGGCAGGTGGAGGTAGTAGTTTTATATCTGGAAAACTTGTACGATGTGCCAGCCCTGCCTGTCCTTGGTCCTGAGATTTGGGGGAAGATGGCTACCATCCTTTCCAGCTACCATTCCACCATCGTCTGCTCTTGGGCATCGCTCCCTTGGTCTCCCTGAGAGGTGAAGCAGGCACCAAACCATTCATATCATCCACAGGCTCCCCAGCCCCGAGAACGGGCTCTGCTCAATCCAGGGAGTCAGAGAATAACCAGGAAAATGTTCACTAGCAGAAATGGGCAGATGGCTGGACAGAGCCACTCTTAACAAGGATGACAATAACGGGCACCATCCACAAGGCCAGTGCCGTGTCGGCTTTATGGGGGGGCCTGGACCGCGCAGGATCTTACTAAAATGTCCATTTTTTCAGAGAAGGAAACTGATACTTAACAATGAAGCAATTCTGCAAAGTGATTGCCTGCCAAGAGCCAAACTCCAGAATTTTGACAGAGCTCAGAGAAATACTGTTGAAGGGAAAAATGACCATCAGGGTTCAGGACTGACAACATCTCCGATTCCAGCAGCTACAGAAAGAGCATTTGATCCAACTTAAACCTCTCAAACATCAGCTCTGGAAAAAAAGCACCAAGATGTGTAACTTTCCCAACTGAGATCATCAACTGGGAAACTCCTTGCGGCAAATGGGTGTCGTGTTATCAACAGAACAGCTGTGGTCCAAGCAGCCACCTCCACCCGCTCCTCTGCACCGGGGTCATGAGGCTCCAGTCTTTGAGCCAGATCTTCAGAAACATCTGAGAGGTGGCAGGAGGTGGCAGACGGCTTCCTTTGGAACACCCTGGAAATTTGTGTTTGGCGAGGCAGGTGAGGACTTAAGAGTTGCTTTTCAAGTAGGGTTCAAAGTGGGCAGCTTTGCTGGCAGAGAGCACGGCTTCTCAGAAGTAACTAATCTGCTCGACACAGACAGAGGTGGTTCAGAGACCCGGGTGTGGAGGTCCCACTCCGTTCAGAGTCTGCGCTACCAACTGGGTGCTGAGAGGAACATCTGCCTCACTCTCTGTCGAGTTTGTTAGGCAAATAAATGATAGAAAAACAAGATGGCGGGGGTGGGAGCTGGGGGTTTAATTTCCCAGAGTGCAATCTGTTCCTTGCAGTGCAGCCACTCCATTTCCACACTTCTCTCATTAAGGCAGGACCTTTGCAAATCTTGCTATAAAGCCAAGGTCACTTGACCATCTTTGAAGTGTGTTTCCCCGGCTATGGTCTCCGATCCATACAGGCTAAGATTTCAGAACATCCCGGCCCGTGAACCGCAGTGCTGAAACTGGGAGGTGGTTCCCCACTTCGGATCCTTGTCCATAGGCACCCCCACAACACCTGGCCGCAGCTCAGCATGCTCCACACAGCCTGGACAGCCCCACTGGGGCCACAGCAGGTGGTCTCCTTGCTAGCTAGGTTCACAGTGGGCTCCAAGTACACACTTTGCTTTAGCCTCAGCCAAATGAAAGCAAGACCAGAGACACTGCCACGTCAAAGAGCAGGTTACGCTCCACAGCCACAGAGAAATGACCCAGCTTCTACTCTGTCAGCTCTGCTTCTCGCTGCGTGGCTTTAGGCAAATCATTTCTCTCCTCTGGGCTTTGCTGCTGCTGCTGCTGCTCACAAAAAATGAAGATGAAGCAGAAAATTTCCTAGGTCCGAGCACCCTGATTCAGAGCTTTTGAATGCCACCTCTCTATGATTTGTTCTGAGACACAGTCACTTCATCCAGACGCACAGCTCCATGAAACAGTGCTGTGTGATAGTGAACAGGACCAAGAAGAGCCACGCCACCTCATGAGAGGGCGGACGCCGGGACGGCCCCAGGTCCTGTCTCCACAGCGTGAACCACTCAAATGTGTCCAGCAGCAAAATTGCATATGCACGTCTATGGGCTCCACAAAGAAGGCTGGCGGGTGACCCTCAGACACCAGGCACGGGCTCCGTCGACAGCTCCACTTAGCGGAAAGTAATTTCATGTCTATTAGGCAGGCAAGTGGCCATCCAACGCTTCCACGATCCTGGTCACATCACTAAAATCAGGACTTCTTCAAACAATCAGGGCAGCGTCTTAGAAAGAGATGTCTGGGGATATGTGTGACAAAGACCAGACAACTGCCGATGTGAAGCACGAATCGACACCCTGCAGCCAAGCAGAATGATGGTTTTCACCGGGCTCTGAGGAGGCATTCGGTGTGACCTTTGGAAAGCCAGGTCCTGATCTCTGGGCTTAGATTACTCTTCTAGATCTCTACATTTGGAGTTTCAGGCGGCTGTGGAGCCCACAGATCTGAGCCAGGCTTTACCTGGTTCTCAAACGACTCCTGTCCTACGCCATCTTGGCACGTGTGCGGCACACTGTTAAAATCAGAGCCCCAGGACCTAGGGCTGGAGGAAGGAGGAAGCTGAGCAGGCGGAAGAGGCAGCCAGGCTCCACAAGCGCTTAGTCATCAGATACTAGAAGATTCCAGGACAATGCATAAGCAATTTCAACTTAAAATATCCCATTACATTTCCCAGACAGTTCTAAATTGATAGCCCCTCAATTACTGACTCCAAGATGATCCCCCTTGTCAAGCAGTTCTTCTCTGGGCCAGGGCAGTGAGTGTTTAACAACAGAGAAAGAGAAATCCAGAGAGAGGAGGGGGAGGATCTCATTTCTAGGGCCGCCTGATCTTCCCCTACCAGCCACAGGAGGCAGTGTCTTGCTTGGGGGGTGGGGGGGGCTGGTTTCCATCTCAGGTCAGTCACTCTATGATAGGTGAGCTTCCTTAAAGGCTCTCTTAGTGCTGACATACTGATCAAATTATATATACCTACACCACCATTAAATATTTATGCTTTTGAGGACACTGGCTGAATTCTGGATGCTAGGAGGACCTGGTACAAGGCACATGCAGCCTCCAGCATGACCCCGAGGCTCTGTCTCCTCCAGCCATGACCCAGGACACCTGGATAGCACCTGGTGCGGTCCCTGGGAGAGAGGGGACAGGGAGGCAGGTGCAGGGAGGAAGACAATGCTCCTCTCCAGACAGCTAGGGTTTCTGGGTATGCTCTGACCTTTCTGTATACTTCCTCGAAAGAAATTCACTTTCCTTTCTTTTTTAAGAAGTCTGGTGTTGGGGAACTCTGAATGGGGGGTTAGCATCGGGGCCAGTGACCCAGGCTGTGTAGGAGATGATCAGAGTACAGCATAATCCAGAGCTGGTGGCACACACCTGTAATCCCAGCACTTGCAAGGCTAAGGCAGGAAGATACTCAAGGACAGCCTGGAGCTACATAGTGAGTTCAAGGCCAGCCTCAGCTATATGAGACCCTGTCTCCAAAAAAAAAAGTAAACTAAGTACTGTGCCCATAGGAAGTACACATGGGGACACGGAGGCAGATGGCACTGTGGGAGGGAACTGGATCTAGATGACAGCCTAAGTCTCTCCTGGCTCTTAAGACTCTAAGACTTTTCATTTCTCCAACTTTCGGTTTCCATCCATGGGGCTTCCTGTTAACAAGATCCAATAATCTTTAAATATTTGTTCACTTTAATTTCTTGGTTCCCAAACACATTAAACTGTGCTTTGCCTCCCACCCCATGTGGGGGAACCACTCTCACAGAGCCCGCTTGTGTAGACAGAACAGGAAGGGCCTTTGCAGATTACACCTTCCCCCAACACTGCCCATTCATCGGGGCGCCACCCCCTCCCTCTCCTCAGATAACCCCACCCCTCCCCCACCTTCCCAGACTCCAAGGCGGCCAGGGCCTCCGCTGGGAGGCAAAACTCTCAATTCATCCCAAAGGGGTTGCCATGGCAACCCCCAGCCACCTAATCCCCCTCAGAACATTATGCAAATCTCCCCTTGCCCCTCAACAGGCTGTAAAAGTCACTTTACCCTTGCAAAGGAGGCTCATTAAATTTTGGGGGTCTCCCCATCAGGTCAGGGCTACAAATGAGATGAGGACTATGACATCTGAGGGCATTTGAGAAAGCTGGATGGTGCAAAAGGGAAATGAAATGGAAAGAAGACAGATTGACTCCAAGCGGACAGACACATCTCTGTTGTACTGACCCATCCTTAAAACCAGACGGGTCGGCCCTCCCTACTTCCCCAAACAAGTATTAGCAGGAGTGGTGGTATTTTAGAGGCTCTGAAAATCAAGATCAGTTATTTGGAAATTCATATTAAACATCTGTGGCCTCTCATCACATCAACCTGCTTTCAAACCACTCCCACATTCCACCTCTCTCATTTTGTAAAGGAAATGAGTATATGAGGCCCAGAGAAGACTAGCAGTTGCCCCCAAGACACAGAGCAACACGAAGTAACCAACAAGTCTTCCAGAGGCAGAATCCCAATTCCTCCCTCTCCATGATGTGGTAATTTTGCACCCAGCTCTCCAGACAGCTGGAGAGGTCTGGAGACGTTCTAGGTGGTCACACAGGGTGCCCAACCACCATGAAGCCTGTGTCTGTCTACACATCACTAATGCTCCTGAGTCCTTACAGGTTCTGTCCTAGGAGCTTCCATTATAGCGGCTCTGGGCTGAGACACAAAAAGACCACTGGGTAGGATCGTTGGTTTCCAAGTCATTTCCAGGTCTGACCCCGCAGCTGCCAAACCCCCTAGGGAACTAAGGGCATGGACTGACCCTTTGTGTCATCACTGGTCCTGCTGGGACTGGCAGGTGGCACATGAGACTGAGCTCTGGGACATAAAAGGCAAACACCAAACAACTTGTTTTCTCATGGCTCTCTCTGAGTCCTCAGCAATTTGGAGATTCTGTCCCACGGTTTAAAAGTGGCTTGCTGGGGCCAGGGATTTAGCTCAGTGGTTCCGGCATCTGCCTTGCAAATGCAAGGGCTTAAGTTCGATCCCCAGTAACCACAGACCACAAAGCTGGGCATGGTGACTCATGTCCATCAGCAATCAGTACCACATACCACAGTGCCGGGCATGTGGCTCACACCTGTAATCCCAGCACTTGGAAGGCTGAGGCACGGGGATTCTCTCAAATTCAAGGCCAGCCTAGACTACACAGTGAACCAGTCAGAACTACATAGTAAAATCATACATCAAAAAAACCAGAACAATGGCAGCTATGGCAGACAGTGCAGGGACACTTTTGGAGGGCAGAAAGCTGTTGGCCAGCACTAGAGGCAATTGTCAGTGTCACCCCCATCACACACTCACAGAGAGGCCCACTGGGTGACCACAGTCACTCCCTGCTAAGTGAGGACCTCAGATGGACCCTGGTTCCTCAGGCCCAAAACCCCCCTTTTAGCTACCAGGTCAGCCCACCTCCCAACACTCCGCATCTCCGAGATGCCAGCAACTCAGCAGGTCTGGGAGGTGCCCAGTGGTCATTCGGTCTCATGGGAGTTTAAGGGTCTGGGAAGAGGAACAGCCAGAAGAGGTCCCTTGAGAGGGGATGAAAACCAGGGGAAAGATCAAAGAAACCCTAATAGACCAAGTGAAGAGTCTTTAAAACTATAAACCAGCCCCAAGTCTGGCTTCCCAGAGCACCTGCCCTCTGCGGTGAACCAAGACTGAGGAGCGGGTGCCTCACTTGAGACTTTCCACAGGACTCCGGCTTAGGCAAAGCAGGCGCTACCTGGACTGCTGCTTTCTTCCTTAGAGGGGGAGGTCGGGGGAGGAGACAGGGCTGAGGAGCAGCAGAGTGCAGGCCAACAGGCTCCCCTGTCACCTAACACACTCCAGCCCTGGATCAGCAAGGTCTAGAACTGGCCCAGCCCCACTCTGGTGGCCCAGACCTTCCCCAGAGGAAATCACCACGAGTTCCTGCAGCTGGCCCCTGCCACTGAGATGGTCACTTAAGTTTCAGATCAGGACAGGAAAGGCCCATCGGGCTCTCCCTGGGGAACCCCTTAGGGTGAGGGCCACCTCCTCCGGCCTTTCAATCACACAGCAGGTCAGAGTTCAAAACTCAAAGCCTTTGAGGTTCTGCCCAACTGCCCTGGACACTCAGCTCTTCAGGACCAGAGGGAAGCCCCACTGGGGAGGAGAAGGAGCCCTGGGTAGAAATGATAAAGGATTCTCTCCAAGCCAGAGAGAGTAGTTTTCACTAAGAATCCAATAACAACAGATTTCAAAACTGCAAAATGAAAACAACAGTTATCAGGATTTCAAAGGCAGAGGAGATCGAGGCCGGACCAAGGTGGGACACACTTCGGTTACTCACTCGCCGTTCAGTTTCTTCTATTACCAGGTGGGCCCAGCGCTTGGTGTGCCCGTCTCCCTTATTCTTTGTTTCCTTTGTGGCCCTGGCTCATCCTCTCTCCTACCCACAAGTCTTTTTTCCCTCCTTTCTCTTCCCCTCTTACACAGGAAACTGTCCCACGTGGAAGAGAAAGTTTAAGACACACTAATGACATTTTTAAAGGTGGATGATTCCAACAACACTTTCAGCAACTTCTGCAGCCTATGGGCCTCTCAAGACACCTGAGGAAGCCTCTCTCCTTCCTAGAAAGTCGGAGCGAACCCCACAGGAACCTCATCTTCATTCTCGAGTCTCCAGCAAAATACACACTGTGCCCACACAGGGCTCAGGGACCACTCATTACGGTCCTGTTCCTTGGGGCACAAAGTCTGGGCCCTCCACACTCCTCTGCATCTCCCCTGATCCCACAGCCCCCCAGGGCCTGGTTGGAAATGAGCTCCTCTTCACTTCCCCACCCTGCATTACATACTGTGTGGCTTTTTAGCTTGGACCAAACACCCCTGATTCTGCAGGGCTTAGATATCAAGAACTAAGGAACGCAAAGGTGCTCTGTTGCTAACATCTCTTGGACTTCGCAGATGACGTTTTCAACCTCTTGACCTTCAATCAACCTTCCCTAGGATTATGTGGGAGCAGCATAGCCACCAGAGGAGACTGGACTGGGTATCTGTCACTCACAGACCTTTGAGCTCACCCAAGCCAGCCTCAGAGTTCAGGCACCAGCCACAACCACAAAACCCAGCAACTGCGAGTGTTCCAGCCCCTCAGGCCTCACCTTTGGTCTTTTGTGTCACCTTTCAGGAAGCTACACTTGGGGACCTCCCTGCTCTACCCTTTCCCTTGTTTCCAGACAGGCCCAAAAGAAGAAGGATCGCAGCCTCCTGGAACCTGATCAGGGAGGGACACCCAGGTCTCTTCTCTCTCTCTTTTTTTAATTTTTGAGAGTTTCATTACACGGCTTCAAACTCACAGCAATCTTCCTGTCTCAGCCTCCCGAGTACTGGAATTACAGGCATGTACCGCCATGCCAGGGTCTCTCTTCAATAGGCGGGACTTGCCCCCCCCCCTCCCTATAAAGGCAGCTTCTGCCTCAACATTCCCATGAGCAATGGGTAGCCTGAATCTCTCTCTCACCCGCTAGCAGACTATGCAACAGCTTTACCAGACAAAAGAATTCACACTCGGTGTCAAGAATGGACATGGAGACTCCTCCTCCATCTCCCAGAGGAAGAAGTGGACACCAAGGACCCTCTGTGGGTGAGGGGAGGCTGAACAGGGTCTTTGGCGGTTGAGTCCGCCATGCAACAATTCTACCATAAACTCCTCAGTCTTTGGGGGTAGGCAGGTTATCCCTCCTTCCCTAAGGTTCTCAGTCGACACTGGAGGGAGGCATTTATTCTGAAAGGCCAGAAAAAAGGAGACCAAGAGAAGAGAGAGGAGGAGAAAGAGAAAGGAAGAAAGCTCCGATGTGTCTCCCAGAGCATTTGTCGAAAACAAGATATTGTCCCTTTAAGCATATAAAAACAAGGCCCTTGAGCGCGCAGTTGTCACTCCTGCACACAATTACGGGTGCTCTCAGCTGTCTAGCACTACTTCAAGTGCGCTCTTAAACCAGACTGTCAATGGCATGTTGAAAGCTATTTTGCTGGCTGCTATCATTAATAGCAAAGTGGAGAGCCGGGCTGATGAGAATTAAATATGGGGGAGGGGGCGGGTCACAACCAGTCATTAAGGAATTACCAATGGGAGGAAGGAGAGAAGCCACTTTGGGGAGCACAGGGTGGTGGGGAAGCAGCCCCCCCCCAGGCCACGCGCTCCCTGCCCCCACTCGCACCAGATGGCCCCAAGCCAGCCCTGGACAGCCATATGGGGACAGCCTCCTGGGTGGTGAATGTGAGGGCAGAGAGGCCCGGGAGATCGGCTCCGATGTAAGATGTCACCACCTCGTCTCACTTCCCAAGGGCGGTCCCCGCCCCACAGCAACCAGGGGCTGTGGATTCGGAAGCAGAACAGGTCCCTGGCCAGGGCTTTCCTGAGGGCCGTTCCCACTCCAAGGAGCCCCCTCCACCAGCTGCCTACTCAACAGCCCTTCTGGCTGAGTGGCCTTTCCCAGGAAGAACGAGCAGGCCTTGTCACCGCAGCCACCACATTAGCACTTACATCACCGTACTCCAATTACTTATTTAGCTGCCTCCCTCCTGTGGGGGGAATGGTGTCTTATTCCTCTATGTAACCAACCCCAGCCCACACCCGGCACATCTCGGCCCCTAATAACCGTTTTGGGAACTAATCCAACCCCCTCATTTTACTGATGAAGAAACTATATGCAGCCAGAGAGAGAAGGCTGTGGAGCTAGCAAGCCAGCCCACAATTAAAACCCCACTTCCTACTCCCAGGGGGAACTGAGGTAGAAGTCCACCCTAGGACAACCAGAGTAACCTGAGTGGACCCAACCTGTCTACTACTGAGCACCTACTACGCACTCGCGCCATACAGACCTGGACACTGGGGCTTGCTGGGAAAATGTGATAACAAGGTGTGAGAAAGACCTGTGAACCAGACCACGGGAGAAAGCCAGCTGAGACCGGGCTTTTGCTGCCCTTTGCCCCTTGGTATCTCAATATTTTGTACAAACAATGAGACAGAAAAACACTCCTATGCAGAAAGGAAAAGGGAATTTATTCCTTACTGACTCACCACTCCAACAAAATGAAAATGCAGTGCCTCTGTAAACTAGGCCCTTCCGGTAAACAGCGGGAAAAGTCCAAAGACAGGAGGAGGTGGAGGAGGGGGAGAGCTCAGGTGAAGGGAGCTTTGGGCTCCGCGGACCCCAAAAGTGAGTAATGCAGGTTCCCTTGGATATAAAGCAGGAAGAGTCAGGTGGAACCAAGACAGAATTGGGTCCCTGAACGCTCGCAAACGTAACAAATTCCACAGCTCAACCCAAGGGCTATACCCCCTGCCCACGCCCACGCGCTGTGGATCCCCTTCCCTCCAGGAGGGCACCTTCTTCTACCGAGTAGACTCAACTCCTTATCAGGACCCTTTTAACCTGACTGCCGGGTGGGACGGATCCCTAAGCTCTGTGCTTGGAGGTCTCCCACCTTGAGTCCCACATTACTCAGGTGACAAGAGTCATAATCAAGTGACAAACAGAGATTCCCCATGTCCTATATTTCAGCCCCAGGTTTATGGCCACCACGTGGCTAGGATAAAAAGTTCACCGGTTTTACCACCTTTCTCTGGGCTGTGAACTTTCCCTCTGGGATTGCTAGGCACGCACTCTGTGTTATTACTTACTACACATATCAAATCATTAGTTGTGTAAATAGCTCGCAATTTGGAACAGGACTGTGGACATAGAGGGTTCAGCTGATACGGTTATACAACCCGAATGGGGTACTTTGGACTTGGGTGGAGCAGTTTGTAGACTTAGCCTCTTCAGATAATATCTTAGAGAAGCAATAATCATTCAAGACGCAGAGTGCTAGATCTGGGGTTTGGAGGGAAGGCTGCCTGAGTCTGGTGGGGAGAGAGGAAGCCTGCTCCTCATTCTGAGCCTGAGTTTCCTCTTAGGAATTTAAGAAGTCTACATGAGAAGCCAAAGTACTTCTTCAGTTTCCCGACTCCAAAAGAAACTGAAAGGCAGGGTGATTGGGTTCACAGAAAAAAGTTTGGATATAAAGCAGGAAGAGTCAGGTGGAACCAAGACACAGTTGGGTCCCTGAACGCTCGCTCGTGTGGACTTGATGCTATTTCCAAATCACAATGCCCCAAGTCCAATTTCCAAACATCCATCCTCACCAACAGAGGGCAAATGGCCAACATGACCAACTTTGCCAAAAAAGGAGCCTAAGGTGATAGGTCTCCGGCCTGGAAGATAGCTTTGCATTTGCGGAAGGTATTCAGGAAGGAAAAGGGAATCCAGGCTGCCACAATCTCCTCCCTGGCCTCGCTGAATCACCCGACATTCTGCCTAGTAACAGGAGCCAGGAGGAGGTGGGTGACCTCTTGAAGTCCTGGGCCAGGCCTGTGATTCTGTAATCTTTGCTTTACCATAATTAGGGAGGGAGACAGAAGAGTAGGAGGAGAAACCATTTATTACTTCTCTGGGATTTGACAGCCTGCAAAGAGGGGTGGGGGGAGAGAAAAACAGCTAAGGAAGGGGCCAGCCACAGTGAGTTTAACCTTTCAGGAAAATGAAAAAGGCTGTATGCACCTCCTCAGCTGCCCTCTGTCAATTCCCGGGCCCATCTGGCAGAACTTGAGGTTCCCAACTAATTGGCATTTCCCATAAAGCCAGCAAAGAAGTTGCTTTAAAAAAATTTGGTAGTGGTACAGTGTGTGTGTGTGTGTGTGTGTGTGTTTGTGTGTGTGTAGGCTGACCACCCCCCCCCACCAGCCTCTGCCACCGTCGCCACACTTTGCAAGGTGCTGGCTGTGTATAGATCATCTTTTAAAGTACAGACAGTCCCCACCCCCACCCCAGCTTAAAGACGAAGAATCCAGCCTGTTTGTTCCAGGCCGATGTAATCACACGAACAGTCAAGTCTAGAGGGCAGGACACTGCATGAATAATTCAAGCACTCCAGTCACTTGATTGTGTGTGCAGATAAAACACCAGTCAACCGCTAAACAGGTCAGCTGATAAACTTGTTTGCTCAGGCCTAACCACCATCCGCCAAATACACCCAAGACCCACGCAGCAATTAGTGGCAGGGCTTTCTTCTGCAGTACCCTCACAAACCAAACGGAGGGAGTGGTCAGAGCCATTAGGTCAGGGTTGCAATTCTCAGCAAGGTTTCTTCACCCTCCTGGCCTCTTTGTTCCTACCCAGCCACAGGGTGACTCCACCTAACTCAGACCGCCAGAAGCCTAGGGTGGCCCCACAACTGGGGCAAACCCATTTCAAGGCAGATGCAAACTATGGGATCAGCCAGGCTGGGAAAAGGGCAGAGGCTCTGATTTGAACCTTAGGGCCTGCTTTCTTGACCTCCTGAAGCCTCAGTTTCTCCACCGTGCAAGAGAGGCCACTGAATCCCACTTTCCACCACTGACAGGCAGCTGAAGGGATTAACAGAGAAGAAGTGGCCAAACCTCAGGCATTCTCCCCCAAAACCCTGGCCGGGGAATGGCCAGAAATCCCAGATGCACACAGCTGCCCTTTCATTACGATGTTTAACTCTTCTGGGTTCAGAGCCACAGTGGTACTCAAGAGCACTGCTCCGCTCAGGCCAGCCAAGGTGGCTTCTTTCTGCTCGGGGAGCACCACCCATACAGACCTCGACATGCAGCGACATATTACACCTTAATTACGAAGCTCTTAGGATGACTGCTGCTATAAATTTTAAACCTGGGCACAATTATCCTCTTTAAACACACCCAAGACACTAGGCACTGAGGAAAGAAAGAGGAGAGGGGGTTGAGAAAGGGAGGAAGTGACACCTTGCATCGAATATGCAAAGGTCCTTGAAAGAATTGGGACCCCTGGTTCATTTAAGTTATATGCTTCCTGCGAGACCGGGTCAGATCTGGCTGGACTGAGGCAGAACCTGTCTCTGCTCTGGGCTCTGGAGGAAAATCTTTTCCACATACAGAACAGTACCTGTTTACTATTTCTGCAGACTGAGAAGTTTAAATGTGGTAGCCTTCATGTGCCGTCCTAGGGAATTAACCCCATAGGAAGCCACAGGCTGGATTCCCACACTGCTCAGTAAACTCGGGCCTCTTCCTGGCTCCCCTTCATCCTCCACCGGCGTTCCCTCCAGGAGGGGACAGAACCACATTCAAAAGGCTCTATACGCAGCCACTCCAATGGGCAGGAACTAGCATACTTTCCGGGGTCACCTGCCCTGGGTCCTGCCTCCTTTAAAGAGCAAAATTTAAATCTTGTAAACGACTGTTAATTTAGAGCAGAAAATCCATTCAAGTCACGGTCACCAAAGGCTAGAATGAGTCAACAGCCTTCTGAGATTTCAAGAACACCAATTGTTAAAATGAACAACCAGCCGGCACCACTTATACGTGCCAAGTCCACGCTAACCGAGGGCCAAGCCAAATTACAGGCGGCCTTTCCTCGGTACACAACTACGCAAACACACCTCTCCCACAGCCCAGCCTAGCAATGGGGCTAGTTACTGATATGCAGTGAGATAAAGTGTTTGTATTTGCTCCGTTTGAGGTATACTGTTATTAGAAAAGTGACAATACGAGGTAGTTTACATATCCATCAAACCACACCACACTAGCTAAACTGGTTTGACTTTAGGATTTCAAAGCTGAGCTCAACCCCCAACTATCTCAAAGGCCAGGCCTAGGTGCCTCTAGCAAGTTGACCTCATCCCTCAGCTTCCTTCTCCATAAAATGGGAACTTTGCTGCCTTCAAATTAAGACACACATGAGAAATTACCTTCTAAATGGAAGGCATTAGAGTTCCATTTCACTCTTAAACCATCAATGGCTTCTTTCTGTCAAGTTTCAATAGCTGAGCCTGGCTTTTAAAGCTCTTGAAGTTTAATCTTATCAAGGCACAGAGCACCACATTTTTGCAAGGAAAAAAAAAAACATTAAGAAAAAAGGGAGGAAAAAAACCTCCTTCCATTTCTTCTTGAGAATCTTTCACTAACACAAAAGCAGCCAGGCAACTTTAGGTCCTTATAGTTTGTAAAGTAGCTCCTGGAAGGTACGACTCTTCCTTTGGTCCTTTCTCCTCTACCAAGATCCAAGACCAGGACTAACTTCACAAGCTCCAATTCTTAAAGTCCAACATGTCCAAAATCCAGCAGAGCGTGGGAACCTTGCGAGTCAAAGGCTAAATCCATTCACCATTCGAGGAGAAGTTGGAGGAACAGAAGAACCAAATTCATTTCCAAACCAGAAGGGACAGAGAAGTGCATGTTTTAAGTTTTTTCAAAACACTGAAATAACCTTCATAACAAAAAACACTCTTACCTGCTTGTGCATTTCAATGTTCAAGCCATAGGACATCTCATAATACTAAAAATAAAAAGAATTCCCATTAACAGACAGCCAAGAGATCCTAATTTTTCAACATCACAGACACAGCAGTGAGCAGCCTCGCCGGGTCCCTCCCACTAGCACAGTCCCTGCCATTTTTCCTGTTTATAGAAGGTGCAGCCTCAGCAGGGAATCTGTGTACACTGGGCCCCTCTTGTCCTCTGAGAGTTATTTAGCACGGTGTGGAAGGCCTCTTAGTGGAGAGAGGCCGGCTTCAAGGGACTCCCATGCCCTCCCAGAAGCAGAAAATGTAAATAAACTAGGTGGTATAGGCGCCAGCCAAGGCGAACCTGGTCTATACCTAGGGGTCCTAGGGCAGAGAAGATTCAGCCCAGGATCCCTGAGGAGAAAAACGGGGTCAGTTTCCAAAGGTTTTCCACTCAGAAAACCCAGGGGAAGGAGGGCTGTTCTGTCCCGCCCTGGCTGGATCCCAGGGTTGCGAGGCACCAAGTTTCCAAAGGCTGCCGGGAGGTCTCCGAGAGCGATCTTTATCCAATCCTGCCACTGGCTCATCCAATCCTATCTTTGTAGCCAAGGCAAAGCTGCCCTCTGGGAAACACAGTAAAAGCTCTCAAAGCCAGAGCAGAAGTCCCCTGCTGAAATCGGGGTTTCTCTTTCGGCCTCTCCTCAACCGTCCTCCTCTCCAGTGGCCCAGACCGAGAGGAGCTAGTGAGACGACCGGACAAGCCCTTGACAATGTTCTCCGGCTCCCGGCCGCTGGCCCAAGGGGTCCCCTGCGCAGACTCCGCGGATCCCAGGGAGCCGGGTGCGCCCTGCCGGCGTTCCCCTCCCCAGCCTCTCACCATCACGTAATGGCGCTGCATCTCCGTCTTCTCATTTGCCAGCTTGTCGTACTCCACTTTGAGGCTGCGAGGGCAGTAGGAGCGGCTCAGGCCAGCGCCTCGAGAGCCTCCTCCGGGGCCCCAACCGAAAGGCCTCGGAGACTCTTTTCCCCAACACCCCAGAGGCACCCCATTATCCTTGGGACACAGGTTTGGGCCCCTGCCGTGGGGAGAGGGGTGCTGGAACTACTCGAAACTTCCCCTGGCCCGGCAGGCCAGTTTGTTCTGGCGGGGCTGGGGGGCTATCCTTGGATGGCAACCCCCAGAAGCCACAGCAAACCTGCAGGCGACCCAACCCCACCCGGAGGCCACGCCGGGAGCTGGCGGCCACGGGCAAGCAAGGGGTTAAGGCGACGCGCTCCGAGGGGGAAACAAAAGGCGGAGGCCCTGCCGCCCCAGGGTCGGCGGCCCTCTGTCCCCGCAGGGGGTCGAGGCAAGAGCAGCTCCGGGCTGCCCCTCCCCGCCAACCCCTGGGGCCACCCCCACCGGCCTTACCTGTGATACTGAGCTTGCAGGAACTGGAATTCGTCTTTGATCCTGTCACAAGACTCAGCCACCGTGAATTTAAATCCCGGCTGCCCCGGTTGGTGGGGAGCCTGGAGCCAGCAGGGATGAGACAGGGGAGGGGGGCCTGAGTCGGGGACTCCGGCAACCCGTCCCCTCCCACCCGGCGCAGCCACCCTCCCCGCCCAAACCATCCCAACAAGTTTCCCAGCTCCCAGATGGGCGGGGGTGGGGGATGCCCCACCACCCCACTTACTTCCCGGGGATGGGGAACTGCCACCTTTTCCACTTAGAGGCTTCCATTCCCAAGTAAGCGGGGACGGGGAGACCAGCCCGACAAGTCAGGAGACTCGAGAGGGGGCAGGGAGGGTGGACAGCTCCCCCTCCGCCGCACTAAACCCCCCACGCCGCTGGGACGCATTCCTCTCACCTCTCCAACCCCCAGCCCTGGCCCCTTTGTGTGCGCGCTTACACACGCGCACACACATATACGCGCGCGCGCACACACACACACACACCAGAAAGGTAGCAACAAGCAAAATGGAGGTGCTAGATAAACTGCCTCGTTTACCCTGCCATGATAGATGCTTAAATAAACCGAATTGCAATTACTCACCGGATGTCTGCCTTGCGGATACATAGCAGGGAGGGGTCGTGATTCCGAGAGCGTGGAAGCGCAGAGAGCCCGGGCCGGGGAGGTGCGGGGGAGGGGGGAGCCGAACCCGAGCGGGGGGCGGCCGGGGAACCGAGAGCTCGCCCCCGGCCCCCCCACCCCGCTTTCACAGCGGAATCCCAGAGTCGGGCGCCCGCCCCGAGCAGAGACAAAGAGCTGCGGAGCAGGCGGCAAAGTCGTCGGCGGGTACGAGGCCGGGGAGCTGGCGCGGGCTTTGTGCGTCTAGGGCTCGGCGGGCTGCGGCCGGCCGCCTTCCTCCGGCTGTGTGCAGAGCGTCAGAGCCGGGGGCTGCGCGGACATGGTCGGGTCCGGCGCGGGGTCCCGAGGCCCGAGGCCCCTCCAGGGGCGAGCGCGAGCCTCCTGTGGATCGCTCAGTGCTTGGAGGCTGGAGAGGGGCGCGCCGGGGCAGCCCCAAGCATCCGGGGCTAGGGAGTCAGATCCTAGAGGCTGCGGGGCCGGGGGCTCTCACGGCGAGGACAGGAAGGAGTCTGAACGGAGGTGGCGGCTCCGGGCCGCAAGAGCGCCGGAGGATACGGGCCAGAGCACGGCTCCGGCTCTTCGACGCCCCCCTCGGAGAGAAGCCTGCTGTTCCGTCTGCTACTGCCGCTGCTGGGTGCAAGCCTTTCCCGGGGCCAGGAGGAACTCTGGGTTCAGTAGGTGCAAAGCAGCATTCTAACTCCAGCGGGCGCGGGAAGCCTCAGCCAAAGGTCCTTGGAGCTGCCAGCTCAAGCGCTGCGTTGCCGGTGAGGAGCGATCGGAGCGCGCAGACAGGGAGTGCTGGAGAGGAGACGCAGCCCGAGTCCGGGAAGCTCTGCGGCTTCCTTCCTTCCCTCGGCCTGGCTCTCCACTCCGCGACCCGACAAACCCCAACAGACACAATACACACAACACACACACACACTCAACACACACGCATATACACACCCAAAAAAGTGCCTCAGACCTGCGGATGCCACACACAGACAAGCGGAGGGGAAGAGCACGAGGTCTGAACTGCCGCGAGAGCAGTTCCAAATAGGGACTGAAAAGTAACAAAATAATGTGGCAGCTTTGCCCAGCTCTGGCCAATGGGAGCACAGGACTCCCACGTGGGGGTAGCGGAACACGCCCTACGATTGGCCGCCGTCGGGCGCGACGTCACAATGCCCTCTTGTGTCTAAAACTATGCATGAAAAGTAGCAATCAGGCCCTACCCGCTGGTGACTTTCGCATGGGAGTGAAAAACAGCGCTCCTCAGATCAGGAATTAACCGAAAGACATATAATAAATAGATATATATTATAGTCCTGAGCTACTAGGATTTTTCCCCTCCTCTCTTTTTTTCCCACGGTCTGCTTGCAAATAATTATTTGGCGGGAGGGGGAAATAGAGAAGACAGAGGAATAACAACAAAAGAAAAAAAAAAAAAAACTAGCTATGCAATCCTCCAAACCTGTGGCTGGTAGTAATGTATCAGTTTATTCTGCAGTGGCGGCAAACGATTCCTCCCTCTAATCTCATTAGGTCTGCAAAGCAGCCCAATTAGATACTATAAAACAAACAGAATCACTTTGTCACTTTAAATGTTTTCACTTCACAAGATTTAGGACCCATAAAATGGTGGCTCCCAAAGTTGCCTCTGACCTTTAAAATTTTGCTCGGAAATGAGGGTATTCCTTTTTCTTTCTTTCTTTCCCTTTTCTTCCCTTTTCCTGCCCCCTCCTCATGAGCCCCCAGCACTGCTTCTTTGTTCGTTCGCCCTTCTTTTCAGAAAACCAAATAAACAGCGCCTCTGATGTGCAGCGGCTGCCTGCTAGAAGCCTGGGCCACTGGCTGGACAGGCAGCGGGTTCACCTTGCAGCTGGTCCCCCGGGGGCTCCTTTCCTACGTTCCCGGCCTCAGCCTCGTCAGGCTGGAGTCCCACCGAGGGGATGGAGTAGGGAATGTAGTCAGGTCCATCCGGGTCGCCACCCGCGAGCTCTGAGTTCCTACCCGGTTTACTCAGCCTACTCGCGACAGTAGCCAGTGGCGTTTCGGTCGCCAGCCTCGACGCCCCAGGGGGCGCAGACGCTCCCCCGCAACCTCCCAGGCGCGTCGCGGACTCCTGTGCGGTCACGCAGACCACTGCACTCTGGGGCCACCTTCCCCGCACCCGGATGGTCTGGTTGCCCTGAGCTCAGAGTACCTTAGGGCACGCGATCGGAGCCCGCGGGCCTCCGAGAGGGCACCGCCGGTCGGCCCCCGGGTCCCTCCCCGGCCAAAGTGCGAGCGCGCACGCCCCGGGATCTATATTTTCCCCTCATTAGGAGGCGAAGGTTCGCTTTTGCATCTTAATGAGCTGAGCGCGCGCGGGCGCTCCGAGGCCGGTGCAGGGCGCTACACGTGAGTGCTCGCCTCGGAGCTGAGCCTCCCGCGCCCGCTCGCTCCGGCCGCTGGCCCCGAACCGCGCTCCTCTACTCATTTATTTATTCTCCTAAATAAAAACATAAATCGTGTGCGGTGCGCACCGAAAGGGGGGAGCAAGGAGAAGCCCGGATCGACAGATGCGAGCATCTGGCCGCAGCATTCATTAGACACAAAATGGCTCCTCTTTAGAGCTTCCCTTTCCCCTCCTCCTTCTCTGCCCTCCCCCTGACGTCACGGGTGGGCGCACCCGCTTTCTACCCGCCCCGCCCCTTTCTCGCTTCTGCCCCACGTGGGGGACGTCGACCTCGCCCCCGAGCAACGCCAAAGTACCAATCGCAGAAAGACAATGGAGTTCTCTGTTTCTGATTGGTGGAAGTTCCAGGCGCTGTCAGTCGGTGGCCAGATCTGTCAGTCAAAACCACGCGGGGTGGGGGAGCGCTGACAAATGCCGAGGCTTTTGAGCCTCCCGCTTGCAAATAGTGCTTGGAATGGCTGCTTAATTAGCTTTGAATGGCTTTTCCTTCCAGCTCAAACAATCTGTCACTACCATGTGGTATAAAGGAGCCATGCATAAAAAAGTAAGCAGAGGCTAAATATCAATTTGATTTTGTGTATCAAAGGAATATTTTATTTTTCTCCCTAGTAATGAAACGTATCAATTTAAATAATAAAAGGTAAAAACACATACACACAGCCCCCCCCAAAAAAAAAAAAAAAAAAAAAAAAAAAGGCAAAAAAAAAAAAAAAAAGAAAAGGAAAAGAAAAAGAAAACCACGGTATTCCTACTCTTCCGCACGCCTCCAATAGGTAATTTCTGCGGCCCACTTTCGGGAGGAAGCCTGAAACTCCCCACCCCCACCCCTTTGACTTGCTTTTAGTGTTTTGTTGTGCTCTAGCAGTCTGGGACCGGTGGGGGAGGGGCTGCGGGGGAGGGGAGGGGAGGGCCAGAGGCATGACGAACTTCGAAGGGAGCTCTTTGAAGCTGCTAATCAAAGTGCAGGGGGTTTTAAGACCCCGTAAACTGGGGTCCTGCAGCAGGTCTCGATTTGGGAGCCTTGGGGGAAGACAGCGGTGTTCGTGCCGCCCAGATTTATTAAATGCAATGCCTTCAAGATGCCCGGGACGCGCGTCTCGCCCAGCGTCTCCTTCTGGGCCCCTCTCCGCAGACTCCCACGGCGCCCCCAGGTCGGGTGTATTCGGTCTGTGCTCCGCGTCAGGCCTGAGCCCGGGAACGCTCCGGGAGACCCCAGGAGCCTCTGTGATCCAACGAGGGCAGCCCCCGAGCGGGGACGGGTGGGGTAGAGGTGTCACTGGTACCATCCTCCCCTCACTCCCGGGGCGGGAGGGGCTGGCTGGTGACCCATTTTGCGGAGTAGAAAAGAGGGACCAGGAAAGCTTAACAACTGGCCCCAAGAAAGGCAGAGGGCAGAACCGGAATCCAGGGCAGCTCCACAGCCGACTCAGCGCCTACTTTGCTTTCAGGATCTGTGCGAATCTGATTAAGCACAGACATTTGTTATTATGTATCCATTTTTCATTCATTCATTCATTCGTCTCTAACCCTGTCTGAGCGTCCGGCGGTGCTAACCTTCCCCAGCCGCCAAACTCCAGCAGGAAGGGGCAGGGAGCTGAGGAACTAGGCCAACACCCTTTTAAAGCTCGCCGCCTCTCTACCCCCCCCACCTCCCTGCCACCCCACACATTAGGAAAAACAATGAGGAAAAAAGTATATTCCTTTCATGCTCGAGACAGAGAAGAAAAAATTTTTTAAAAAACAAAACAAAACAACAACAACATGTATACAACATTGTCCAAAGCACTTGACAATTATTTTAAAGAAGGAGGGGAGTGGAGAAAGAGTTCAAACGTCTCTGTCTCTAGTTCTAATTGGAAACGTTTCAACTGTTTATGTTACAAGAAGTGTCAGGGTCGTTTGCTACCGGAGAGCTGACTTTTCATTGGCTGCTTAATTGAGTACCTCGGAGTCCACCCCACGTGGGACAGGAATTCCTGGCACACACACACACACACACACACACACACAAAAAAAAAAAACCAGTCACCCGGTGAGATTGAAAGCCTGGCCTGGATTGCCAGACTATGTTCCCCCAGCTCCTCATTTGGGGGTTCAGGATCATTGACCGGCAGCTTCTGCCAGTCCCAAGAGCCACTTCTCTGCTTCTTTAAAAAATCAATGTCAAGCATTTCAGATAAATATGTTCCCACCCCTTTCTCGGGAATTAGAGGCCACCAGGCTGTGGCCTCCTGCCATGCTTTCCCCAAGAGCCTTCTCTTTGATTTTCCTTATTTACTTTTTTTTTTTTTTTTTGATTCCTCTTTGGAACTGCCCAAGGGAGAAAAGTCTCCCTGACCACCACTTCCTTTTTGGTTGTTTCTCCAGGGTTCCGGTGATTCTTGGGCTTTGTCTCAATTACAAAGATAATCTACCTCTACCCCACCCTCCCGGCCACCAGTGCTTCCTCCACAAGCCAGCACCTCACTACAAACAAGGGAAAGGGAACCTTGTATTTATTTAACAAATTCTAACACAGCACTTACTCAGTACAGTTGCTGCTCTAAGCCCTTGAGACATTATTAACATATTTAATCCTCACCATAGAATGGAGAGGGTGTCATTCATAGGGTCCCATTTCCCAGATGAACAATGGACACACAGTGGGATAAGGACTTGACATAAGTCACTTTAGGGGCTGTGTACTTTATCCGAGCAAATGGGCTCCACAGACTATTTGCTTAATGCTGCCGTCTTTACCCTTCGCTTTGCTAGGAAGGCAGACCAGGACTGCAGGATAGACTGCTGGAGAAACTGCAGTGGTGGTGATGGTGGTGGTGGGTACAGAGCTGATTCCTGGAGCCCTCCTGTTAGAGGCCAGCCTTTTCCCTGTCTGTTGGCTGGATTCAGCTCTGTGACCTTGGGAGACTTTTTAAATCTTGCTGAGCCTCAACTTCCTCATCTGTAAAGTGGAGATAACCATCCTGTCTGGCTTCGAGACCTGCTTTGAGGATCGATGGAGATGGTGCATGTGATGTACCTAGCACAGACCTGGCACATTAAGTGATCGATAACAGTTAGCGATGGGGGCATGATGAAGACGGAAGGCCGGCTGGAGGAGGCAGTGAGGAAGGCCTGGCACCTCGTCACTGCCCTTGGTGGGGAGAGGAAGCCAGGGTGTCCTCCAGACCTTATTCTACATATATAAGGAAGGCCTTTTTTGGACCATAGGCCCAGCTGTCCCCTCGTTTTGGAGGAGCACCTATTTGTTAGTTCTCAAATGACCTTGGACTCCTGGGCGTGTGGGGGAGGGGAAGGAGAGAATGAAGGTGGGGCTGTGCAAAGCTAAACCCCAGGGGTACAAGGTAAGCAGAGAGATCTGCTGGTCACCACCACCGGGCACCATTCTGAGAATTGATGCATAAGAAATAAACAGATAAAAATATAGTCATGTTTGTCCTAGTGAGAAAGGGAGTTGTCAGAGAACTTCCGGGAAGGTGGAGCTTGCACTCAGTTTGGAAGGACAGACAAATGTTCCAGGAGGCAGATCAGGAAAAGCAAACCCTTCTCACAAAACCCTTTCTTTCCTTTCTGTTTTGCAGTACTGAGGATCGCACCTGGGGCTTTTGCATGGAGCTGCATGCCAGCCCTTTCTTTTTTCTTTTCTTTTCTTTTTTTATGGCAGCCTCTCAATAAGCCACTAAATTGTCCAGATTGGGCTTGCCCTTGAGGTCTTCCTGCCTCAGTCTCCTAGAGTACTACTATTGAAAGATATCACCAAAAGCTACTAAAATCAAGTGAGAGGAATTCACTCCTCGATACTGTGCAACAGCCCTGGCCTAGGCTCAGGAAGCCTGGGGGTCTACAAGATCTTGGGCAGGACCTCAAAACTCTTGGAAGGGTAGGTCTCACTTTGTCCATCTGCAAAATGGGGATTAAGGCACGTGACTGAAGAAATGCCTGGCAAGAGTTTACAGAAAGGCTGCATGTTCTGTGCAAGACTTCCGCGGAAGTAGCAAAATCTAAGGGAAGCCCTGCCTCCCTCGTAGACCCTCAGGATCAACTGCTGCAATTGTGGGCTGCGTGTAGGGACTGCCTGTTCCATGGAGGCTGTACAGGAAGGGGCCCTGTACAGCAGGGCACTGTGACACTCAGGGAAGCTTCGGACACTAGGTATGGCTGAGATCCGCAAAGGCGTCCCGCTAGGACACTCCAGAGAGTACAGGATATTCGGTTTGCTTGATGGCGCTGCAGACAAAGGAAACGAAAGGCCAAGGCGTTACATCGAGTCCCTCTCGACCACCTGGGACTCGGCGGGGGGCAGGTGTGCAGAGCAGGCTTGGAATGTGTTTGCTCACCTGTCTTCAGCCGGAGCACAAGGCTGCAAACATTCTCCCCACACCTCCACCAAAGCCCGCCGAGCTGCCGCCCGAGGTCCCCAAGGAGAGCTCTGCTGACCTCTATTGACTAATGGCGCGGGGTTTCCAGGCCTCATGCCTGAACTGGGTAAATATTTATCGAAGTGATTGGGCGTCCTAATTAAGAGATTTGTGCCTTTTCTTTCTTTCCTTTTTGAGGATTCTGAGCCGAGGCTTAGGAGATTAAGAAATAGTTTGCCGATATTAATGCATCCAACTTCACAAGGTTGGGGGCGGAGCACGTCTCCTCAACCAATAGGCGGAGCTTAGGGAGGGCATCCTGCCGATTGGGGCAGATTTTTTTGGTACTGGAGATTGAGTTATTCCTTATTTTGAGACAAGATCTTACTATGTTATTAAATTGCATAAGCTGGATGCAAACTTGAGAGACTCCTGCCTCAGCCCCCGAGAGTGCTAAGATTACAGGGTTTATGTCCTCACAACCAAGTCTACGTCTTTTCACTAACTGAATTTATATATATGTCTGTTGCATACACAGAGTATAAGGGGGGAATGCAATTGTTTATCCACTGGGCTCACACACACCCAAGGTTCTGAACTGGGGTAATTATGCTCCCTTTGGAATGCTGAACAGTATATAGGGACATTTTTGTTGCCACAACTCAAGATAAGGGTGCTACTCCCCTCTGTTGTGGGTATAAACCCAGAGTGCCACTAAGCATCTGAGGTCAGCAGGCATCTCCTCCTGGCAGGGACAATGAGCCTGGCCCTTGTAGGTATTTGTTTCCTGGAAAATGGCAGCAGTTGGTGATGGCCCAGGTCTGAATGATGTTGGGGGATGATTATGTAGAATACGGTAGTTGGAGAGGGATGGCTTAGGACGGGCCATTCCTCCTTTAGATCAGTAGATTGGAGTAAGAGAAAAGGGTGGGCTGGAGAGGGGGCTCTGGGAGGCCAGGCTGGTGTTCTGGGCATACACAGCGCTTGGGAATGAAGGGGTTAGGGAAGAGGATTTCACGTCAGAAAGGAAGAAATCAGGCTAATGGATGACGACAGAGTTTCTGATCCTGGAGCAGAACTGCGAAAATACCCCTTTGGGAAGCCTGGAGCTCCAACTTATTGTATAGCGAGGAAGCCACCGTAAAAGTATGGAGAGGGAAGCGAGGTTCAATACCAAGGGCAGAAGTAGATACTGTTTTACCTTTGTCCAGTTTAAAGGCCAGGTCTGTCTCATCACACACATCATGGCTGCTGTGCTCATCTGATGGGTGAAGAAACTGAGGGCCAGGGAGAGATCTGAGGTTTGCGTCCTGCACAAAACTTGGTAATGGCAAGTTCTAGTCGGAGCTAGACTTTAAGGCCAGCTTGGGCTATATAAGTTCAGAGTTCAAAGCCAGTCTGAACTATTGAACTATGTAGTGAAACACCACCTAAAAATACACACACACAACCAAAAAGGGCTGGAACTGCACAGTACCTGACCCATCTGGGCAGACCCGGGAGGGAGGACCTGGCTCTCTTCCACAGTCCTGTCCAGCCACGGAATCTGTGTCCATAGCCATTGTGCTGATCTGTGCCAAAACAGTATGACTCATCAACCTGCGGGTGAGGACCCCAGGGAAGCAATATTCCCTCTGCTTACTAAGCAGAGGCCTAGTGATTCTGTTGTGCCATCTAATTTATTACCTTATTCTCCTGGCTCTCAGCATCCACTCTAGTCCTCTTCCTGGCCAACTGTCTGCCCAGGAAAACTCACAGTTGAACATCATATACCTGGTTCCCTCCAGGCCAGGTCCTGCATGAAAAGCACGGCTGCACAGTAAGACACTCCCAAGTAAAAGAAAACAGCGGTGGGGATCTGCTGGCCACGGTCATTTCTGTTGGTGAAGGTGGATTTTTCTGCACTCGTGTTCCAGTGCATGGCCACACCAGTCGTGAATGTCAAGGCTAAGTTTCGTGTGTGCTGGGAGTTTACAACTTTCAGAGCTGTTCATCTTGGTGGCAGCAGATCGTGAAGCCAAAGGCTCTAGAGAATAACCACTGTCTCCTCAGCTCCTGACTACCCCACAACAGGCAGCCCTCACTCCCCCAAAACTGCTAGAAGAAAATCTACTGGGACAGGGTCAGGACAAGGGCTTGGGTAATGATGTCTCAGATGTGGCACAAGCAACAAAAGCAAATATAGATTCATGGGTGTAGATCAATCTGATTGCCTCCAGTGAAGCAATCCACACACCGAATAGGCAGCCTAAAGAATGGAAAGAACGTATTTGCAAATATGTATTTGATGGGTGCTAACACTTGGATATACAAAGAACTTGCCATTTAACAGTAAGACAACAACAGAACCAATTAACTCAATGTAAAGATGGTCAAAGGATTTGAAAGATTTCTTTATCTTCTCCAAAGAAGACTTACAAACAGCCAAAGATGTTACTAATTATTAGAGAAATGTAAGTTTGAAATCCCAAGGGCTCATGACCTGACACTCATGGAGTAGATACTACATATAAAAAAGGAAGGAAGGAAGGGAAGAGAAACAAAATAAGTGTCAGTTGGGATGTGGGGAGATTGGAAACTTTGTGTACTGTTGATGGGATGCAAAATGCTACTTCCACGATTGGAAACAATAGAAGGTTCCTTAAAAGACTAGAAATAGCTCCGGTATGTGATGCTCACATCTTGCAGATGTCCTAAGGAATTGAAAACAGACTAGACACAGGCAGTAGGGATCCATCTTTAGGAAGTATCTAAAGTAGACAGAAGAAGAGAAACAAAGTTGAAGGCTGATTGCCAGGGGTTGGGGGAAAAGGAGCTCTGCAGAGCTACTCAATAGGTACAGTTTCAGTTTTACAAGGTCCCAAATTCTAGAGATCTGTTTCCCAAGAACGCGAATGCAGAAAATAGGACTGCACCACTCACTTTGAAAATGGTGAAGATGAGGCTAGAGCTGAAGGCTGGGAGTTCAAGTCTAGGCTGGGCTCCATAGTGAGATGCTGACTCAAAAAGCAAAATGACACCAACTCCAAAAAAAGGGCGAAGATGGTAAATTCAGGATATGGGGTTTACATCAATTAAAAATAGCAACAAGCAGAGGCAGCCTTTGGGGTGAGTTCTGTGGATCTCTACCTATGGTTCCCAGGGATCCAGCCTGATTCCCTCTCACCTGAGATACCAACTCCTATTAGAGATTATCTGGGCCAAACAGCAGAGCACTAGGTCCGCTGTTTGTTCCCAGCCTCTGAACTTGAAAGGACACATTCTGCTCCTTCCAGCAAATCCCTACCTCGCTCATCTCAGCTTTCTGGGGGATTTGGGGGACGTTTTGCCTTTGCTCATGTTTACTGTTTGATAAGAACAGGGAGATCGATAGATAGTGCCTGGCTCTGAGCCTGTGCGTGGACAGATGACTCACTCCACGCACCTAGCAGATTACTGGCTTCCTGACACTCCGACTGTTTTTGCTGTGTTACTTCGTTAGGGTTTATACCTGGAGGTCCTCAAAAGCCTCACGTGATCATAGGCCAGGCTTTGGAAGATGCCTGGATTACAGGGTTAGAGCTGACTTCCTGTTAGGAGGTGGGGGTCCATGAGGGAGTGGCCAGAAGGGCTCCTCCCTGCTCTCTCTGCTTCCTGTCCACCCTGCGGTGAGCAGGTCTCCCTTGCCTTGCCTTCTGCCATGCTGTTGCCACTAAGGAGCCAGCCAACCACGGACTGAAAAGTGACTGAGACACTTGTTTTGCCTATCGTTAACAGAAGATTGCAAAGAAGGGACACTGGGTAATCAGATGCCCAAGTACTAGAAGTCTGTGCTAATCAAAGGGTTCAACGAGCCCTGGAAAAAGGACAGTAAAGTGTGTAAGGGAAGAGAAGGAGGTGGGTCCGCCCTTCTAGAGCAGCAGACCCTTCTTGTGGAGTCCACGCCCAGAGGGGCAGCACCCTGCCCTGTTTGGTAAGGTGGGGGCTGGTTAGCCAATGAGGACAGGCCTGCTCCAGCCTAATAAACTGTAGGGTAGACGCTAGACAAACAGGAACGTAGCAGCCCACTGAGAGGCCTGCAAGCCAAGCTCCAGGTTGGCAATGGCATTGGACAGGTGAAAGCCTAGTGCTTTGGCCTCAGTCTAGGGCAGCTCTGACAGGCCAGTGTCCCGTATGCAAACACCCTCCACTTTACAGCTGCTGGGTGTAGCACCTACAAATATAAGTCATCAGTTAAATTCGAATTTCATTTAAGCAGTGATTTCTTAGTGTTTTCTATATCCCAAATATTGCCTGGAACATATTTAAAATATTTCATTCATTGCTTATCTGAAATATTTACAGAGAACTAGGGATGTAGCTGAGTGGCCTTGCACCTGCCTGGCAAGCACAAGATCCTGAGTTTGAAATATTTATATATATAAATATTTCTGGTACTGAAATATTTATATTTCTCTGGCAACCTTCATCCTTTCTTTGGATTCTGACCTGTAAGAAGCCTCATGATCTTGGGTGGTGGGGACAGTAGATGCCTGTAATTCTAGCAGTCTGGAGGCTGAAGCAAGAGGGTCGCTATGAGTTCAAGGTCAGCCTGAACCACGTAGAGAGTTCAAGTCCACCGTGAACTACACCGAAAGACCATGTCTCAGTAAAATTAAAAAGAAACCCCACAAAGAGGGTACTGCCATTCCCCCCCCTCCCGGTACAGAAGCAGATATCTGGATCCAGGCAGTCCCTGTCCTGTAAATAACGCTGACTGGAAAGAGGAGGCAAGGCTGGCAGCAGACTACAGCTGGATGGGGTTGAGGTGGGAGCAGACGTCCCTAGCATCTTCAAAGCGCCCTCTGTAACCAGCGGGGCATCCGTCTGGCTCTGGGGAAGGGGCTCCAGCCCGGGTTTTCCAGCCAGCCTTACAGGCGGGCAAGCCCGGCGGCCCCCTGGAAGGACATTTTAATCAGCCACCTCGGAGCTGCCTCTCTTGGCCTCTGCTTTCATTGTTAGCGTCTGTGTCCTTAGCTGGAAATCCAGGCAGCGGCGCAGGTAGACCGCGCTCCCTCCCAGCAGAAAGAGCACAAAGGGTAGAGCTCCCCTTCACACGGAAAACAAACAGGTCTCCAGCTCCCAGGGCTGGGGAGGCGACGGCAGCCAGCTGGCTCGCGGGCCAGCCTCCCACCCGCTGGCTGCCCACCTCCATCTGCCTGTGCCCCAGACCTGGCTCGGGGGACCCAGGGCAGTAGGCTTCCTTCTCCTCTGCTGCAGGCTCAGCTTGGCCCATAGGCCCCCTCCCTCCCAGCCTCCAAGCGGGGCGACCCCCAAACCTCCCCACAGCTGGCTGCAGCCCCAGACACCCAGCCCTTTCTTTGCTCCGGCCCTTCCCTTCTGGCGTCGGCCTCGTGGAATCCTGCCCATTCTTCAGGACCTGTTTTGTTTTGTTTTTTGAGACAGACCCCCCACCCCCCAGCCCAGGCTGCCCCTGAACTTGGCAGTGATCTCTTGCCTGAACCTCCCAGAGTGCTGAGATGACAGACGTGTACCACCACGGCAGGCTTCCTGTGCCCACTTTAGAAATAATGCCATAGAGACCCTGCAGGTTTCCCAGGTACCCATCCCAGGTGTTAATAACTGCATGGAGGATTCATTGCCCTAAATTTCTGACTGAACCCCAGCACCATTTCCAGGAAAGGCTGGCCTCTGCCTCTGGCAGTGAGTGAGCAGTTCAGGCTACTTCAGGAGCGCTGAGAGGAACCCCAGCACCCAGCTGGCCCGGGAGCCTGGGCAGGAGTTGCGCTTCTGGTTGTTTGCTTCCTCTTTAACTGGAATACCGGCAGGGTTGATGGGTGACCAGAGGTCAGCTTTAGGGTGCACACAGGAAGCTGCTGCCCTCGAGCCACTGACCGTAAGTTGGAGAGGAACTAGGACGCAGTGGCCCACACAGGCAGCTGTGGACAGAGAGGGGGTTCCTTTCCCTGAGGAGCTGAGCTGGACTGTCCCCCTTCCCCCAGCCACACAGAGCTGCAGGAGGACAGGACCCAGGCGAGGGTCTTCCACCTAGACCTTAAAGTAGCACCAGGTCCCCAGAGAACTATGGCCCAAGCCAGTCCCAAGTATCTCTTTGTTCCTTCCATGTAGCCCGTAGGTCCCAGCCCTCTCATCTCTGCTGAGTGACTTCAGTAGGCCCTGACAGGCCTGTGTTCCTGTCCTCTCCCCATCTCTCTTTTAGGAGGAAGAGGGTATGGTACAGTGCCTTTGAATTCGAACCCCAGGCTTTCTTATTTATGTATTCTTTTTTAGATTTTCAGACAGAATCTCACGAAATTGCGGAGGTTGGACTAGAACTTGAGATCCTCCTGCCTCGGACTCCCAGAGTGCTGGGATGACAGCCCTTGGTCTAGTCTTAACAGAGAAGTCCAGACAGTCATGTCACTGCCCTCATCTCCCATTTCTGAGAAAACACCCTGCATAGCCCTCCTTCTGGACCTTGTACTGACCAATGCTTATGACCATAAGACTCTTTCCGAGTCCCCCAAACCCCTAATGCCTCCCCTTTCTAAGTGCTGGGTAATATGCTAAGACAAAAGGTCAGAAGGATAAAAGGAACAAAGGGACATCCCCACAGAAGGGGAGAGGTGCTCCTGCTGCTTCTCCCCTTGTGGGTCCTGGGCTGGAAGAGTCCAAGACATCTTTCCAGAGCTGCCTTCTCTGCCTCAGTTTTCCCTGGAGGGGTACGGGTGGGGCCTCCATGGCCAGAGGTCCATAGAGTAGCCTTCCCAGAAGGAGCCTGGAGGTGTGATGGCCCAAGCCCTGTGCTCATTTGTGGGGGGCGGAAGGCTGAGCCAAGAAAGGGTCCCTTTCTCAAACCCCCACATCCGGAATCTCAGGATCTGGCAAAAGACTTTTTTTAAAACCAGTTGCTGAAATGTTTTCATATGAGAAAACCTTCTACAGACATCTTCAGCCTTCGCTTTGTTGTGTTCATATTAAGTCACGTTTGTTGCCAAGAATAAAATGATAAGGAATTTAAAGGTCCTTCCCCCCATTTTATTAGTGTGCTTGCAAAGTGGAGAATTGAGATACGTACACAGATTACGTCTCGATCCTTTTTAAATTGCTTCTTCCGGACTCCACCTTTCCGTCCTCCTCCTCCTCAAACCCCTTTCCCACCCCATCCCATGCAGTGTTTCCCTGTTTCCAAATGATAAGGTACAGCATCCTGGGAAATCTGAGGCAGATCTGGGCTTCCGATGGCAACAGATATTCCTTGAGGACCTACTACATATACCTGATGGAGACACAGGAGGGCAGATGGGCTTCTTGCCTCTCAAGTAATCTTCAGGAGGGTCAGGAGAGGGACAGAAACTCCCAGATGCCTCAGACCTCACGTTCCTCGATGATCACCCAAAGGTTTGAGAGACTTATGTCCTCCCAGGATCTGCACATGGGTGTTTATAGCAGCTTGATTCGCATTTGAATATTTTAATTATTCATCATTTCAGAAACTTGGAAGGCATCAAGATGTCCTTCAAGCGGTTAATGGATAAACAAACTGTCATGCATCCAGACAATGGAATATTATTCAGGGATAAAAAAGACTCTGGTGTGCTGAGTTTAGTGGCCCATTCCTGTTATCCCAGCTAATTGATATGTTGAGACAGAAAGATCACGAGTTTGAGGCTGGGTTGGGCAGCACAGGGAGACCCTGTCTGAGAAAAAAAGAAAAAAAGCAAAACAAATTGAACCAAACAGAAAATAAAAAGAGGGTATTAGGCCATGAATAGACATTGAGAGGCTACAGACTGCAGAGGTCCCAACTACAGGCGATTCTGGAAAAGACTAAACTGAAGATAATAAATAGACCAGTCCATGCTGAGGATTGAGATAGTGAGGACAAGAGGGTAGAGTCTAGAATTCTAGCACAATGACACCACCATGCATCCACTGTGCTGGACAGTAACAGATGCTGTTAGGTGTTTGATGTTTTCAAGATACAGGGAACTCCCACCCCAGAACAACTCAGACCTGTGTGACATCAGTGTAGACTGTGCCCTTGTGCGATAACCATGTGTCAGTGTAGACAACAGACTGGAAGGCTCAAAGCCTCTCCGGGGAGAGATGTGCATAATAGCAGAGTTGTGCAAATGTGGGGCTAGGCCCATGCATGCCTGGGGTCTCTGTGTTTTCTGCTTTTCTATGAACACTAAAATTTCTCTTGACAAAGAAAGTCGATTAAAACGTTCAAGCCAAGCACAGCGGTGCACGCTGATAATCCGAGAGGTCTAGAGGCAGAAGCAAGAGGATCACCATGAGTTTGAAGCCAGCCTGGGTTGTGTAGTGAGACCCTGTCTCAGCTTTGTTTGATTTGGTTTTGTGTTTTGAGACTGAGTCTTGGTTTGTAAGGCAGGATGGCCTTGAACTCCCTATGTGTCTCATGCTGGCCTCGAACTCATGACCACCCTCCTCCCTCAGCTTCTGAAGAGCTGGAATTAGAGACGCACACCACTAGACCCAGGTGGAAAACAACTTTTAAAAGTTAACTCAGAATGAACACAGAGAAACACGCCCCGGAAACCAGGTACAGGTGATGTTTAGGGTTAGGCATCACTGAGGAAGGAGAGACCCAGAGATCTTGTTTCCTGCTCCAGCCAGTGATCACAGACCACTTCTGGGAAGAGCCCTACCTCAGCTGTCCCCGCTGAGGGGCTGTTTCCCTGGTACAGCTTTCCCAGCAGAGGGCCAGGTATGAAGGGCCTGCCAGGTACTGCCAGCCCCTCTGTGGTCAGGACCAGTGCAGAGGTTTGAAGGGACAGTGACATCCATGGTCACCTCTGTGGGTGGCATCACTGGCTTGTCTTGCCACAGCCTCTACTTTACAGCACTCTTCACTATCACCCCACCCCCCCAGAGGGCCTGAGACCTTGGGCAGTGAGGACTGGCATGGCCTAAGTGTTTGGACAGCCCAAGGCAAGGGGTGGTAACAGGTGGCAAGACCTGTTGTCCCTGGGTCCGGGCCAGCAACCGTCCTGCTCGGGCCAAACTTCCTTCCTCCCTCCTTGCTGTGCCCAGCTGACCCTCTTGGGCCCAGAGTGGAGGAGGCTGTGCCTTGGCCTCTCCTCCCCACAATCTCTGCCACAGAAGCTCGACATGGGGTCACCTGTGTCACAGCACCTGGTCTCACGATGGTGTCCAGGCAGGCTTTGAACTCACTGTGTGGCCCTGGTGGACCTCACCCTCATGAGAATTTTCTGTCCCAGCCTCCTGAGTGCTGGGGGTTCCAGCACTAGCCACCAAACCAGGTTCAGAATTCTTAAAGTAAACCAAGCCCAAGAAAGGTGGAGCTGCTCCAAAGTTCAGAATGAAGGCTGTGCTTAGAATTGACCCCTTCTGCCTCCTCATGATCCTAGGATCTGGTGGTGGGGTGGCCCAGCTCTCCCTCTTCTGGAACCATCTTTCGGCTGAACCTCAAGGGCATCAGCCACCAGTGTACATGTCAGCTGGCCAATGTGTGCGGCTCTGCCCTGAAGTCAGGCATTTCATGACTGCACAGGCGCTGAGGCAGATGGGCTCATGCCAAAGGCTGCTTTATCTCCACAGTCCTGAACTGTTAATTAGCCCTCTCTCCTGACCCGGGAACAGTGATGAGTGTGCCAGGGAGGCCAGGGACTCCCCACAGGGCAGAGGACCCAGATCCTGGACTTTGCTCAATGGTCCAGGCTCCTCAAGCAATACCTGCACCCTTGGGTACTGAAGACTTTGAAACTCAATTGAGAGGACTCAGGGAGAGAGACCTCAAGGACCCCTGTGCTTCCTGTGCCCCTCTGCATCCTCCCCAAGGCCAGGAGCTCTGCCCAGAGTCCCTGCTGGTCATGGTGTGCACAGCTGGCCAACGGGGGTGAGGCTGTCTGCTGCAGAGCTCTCCCCCTCCCCACCAATAGTGATGGCATCCATTCCTCACCATCGGAGATCTCAGTCTGTGAACTGTTAGGTAAGGACCCTTTAAAAAATTTATTTTAAAATATTATTATTATTATTATTATTATTATTATTATTATTATTATTAGTTGTGTTTTGGATAGGGTCTCACTAAGTAGCCAAGGCTGGCCTCAAACTAGCATCGATCCTTCTGCCACAGCCTCCCAAGTACTGGTATTACAGGACGGCATCTTTTTTATTTTGGTACAGGGACTGAGTCCAAGGAGTTTATGCCAAGCTACTACATTCTTTCCCTCCTTTCTTTTCTTCCTTCCTTCCTTCCTGTCTTCTATTTGAGACAGGATCTCACTAATCTATTTCCCAGATGCGGTTGGAATTCTCCTGCCTCAGCTTTCCAGGGTCTTGGAATTATAGGCATGTACCATCATTCCAGGATAAAGTCATTTTGAAAAAGTGCCCACTCTCCGCACCTTCTGAGCCATATCCTACTCAGTGTTTCATTCATGGTATGAGATCAATAATGTTTGTTGAATGAAAAAAAAAAAAAAAAGGCATCGATGGCCAGAGGGACAAGACCACTCCTTAGGCATATTAAATGGAACACAATCACCAATTGAATTTGTTTCCTTCGAAAGAGCTGCATATCCTGGAATTTCAGCTCCAGACACCCAGATGGCAAGGTCAGGGAGATTTTGAAGTTGCTCCTATTGAAACCATTTCCTACAGAAGGGCCAGAGTTCAAAAGCAAGGCATTAGCCATAAACAATTCGGCCAGGCAGAGCGGATGTGGCTGGCACAGCTTCACAGCCTGTGGGAATAAGGCAGTCACTAATGCAAATAAAAAGAAAAAGGCTCACTCTGGGGGAGGGGTCAAGTCCAGTCACTCAGCAGCTGTGCTGAGCCTTTGCAGACTCTCAGGATTTCCCGGGGCAGAGGCCCAGGTGCTCATGGGAGCCTAACCAGCAGATACAGGTTTCTGGCCCTGTCACTCCCACCTTACTTCCGGGGACATCTTCCCAGCCAAACGCAGGCACTTGGAGTTCTTCCTGCCTGGTGAGTGGTTGCTCTGAAGCCTTGCCTCATTCTTGGGGAGACCCCTCTATTGCGTCTAAATCCTGCGCCGGAAAACCATCGTCAGGCAACGAGAGCTCCCCGCTGCTGCCTACCACTTTGTGCTTTCCAGCCTTTCCTCCTGATGTCGCAGCCCCCCACATACACCCAGTTCACCTGTCACCCTTTCTTGGAAGGCTTTGTCTGGTCATCCTAGTTTATAGGAACTCAGGTAGAGTAAGAGGGAGAAGGATGGAGAAGACTATAGATGACCATGCTAATGCTGTTCCAATGAGTGGGCCCCGAGCTCCTGCTATGCCAGCCTTAATTCCCCCTAGCACTGTGCCACGCGTTCCACACCCACACTATACATCCCTGTGAAGGGCATCCCTCTTACACAATGTATGCATTACTTTATTTTATTTTTGAGAAAGAGTCTCACTATGTAGTTCAGGTTGGCCTCAGACTCACAGCAATCCTCTTGCCTCAGCTTCCCAAGTACACCACCACGTCTCACCCTTACAGAGTTTCAAAGCCCACCTTTGTGGTAGCCATTAGGACAGTAAGCCTATATATTTGCTTCTCTTCCCTCTGGGTCTGGAGCAGACTTTCACTCCCTGATCTCTTGTGTGGCTGACTGGTATTAGGTGTGGCATTACGGCTGATGACTTGTGAGAGGTAGTTGCCCACCCTTCCAGGGTAAAGAAATTTTGGTGTCTTCTCAGAATAGGGATAGGCCAGCGATGTGGCCTTTGGCTGAATTAGTACCATGAGTAGTAATGCTTCCTGACCATGATATGATACATAAAATAGGCAAGAAATAACTTTGTTTTAAACCACTGAGATTTTTGGACTTGCTTGTTACTCTGCGTCACTCACCCCGTGCTGACGAATACACTATTCTCCATCTGAAGAAACTAAAGCTGTATGGCAGGCCCAGATAACCCTGCAGAAGAGGTAGCTGTAGCCTCTCTTGTGCCCAGTGCCTACCTGGCAAAGCCCGTGACAGCCTGGCGGGCAACTAGCTTTTGTGTTGCTGACTCTGAGTCATAGGAAAGGATTTAAAACCCTGAAAGTCATACAGTCTAACTTGGGTATCAGGAGGATCATTTTGGTAGCTGCTTCTGGCCAAGAGTTCTGTGTCTCCTGGGATGTCTGGAAAGATCAGCCTTGAACTGAGCCAAAAGCCCAGCTCTGGGGGCACACAGAGATGTCAGGGCGGGCATGGCACATGCACCCTGAGTGGCCCAGAAGTGGCCCAGAAGAAAGGGCAGAGCTACTTGGAAGATGAAGCTCTTGGGAAAACCTGCTCTTCATCCAGGGAGGCCCGCTGGCTCCCTCGTCTTTTTAAATGACCATAAAACAGCACGAAAATGGATGCCAGTAACAAGGTTAAAAGATCCTTAAAAAACAAATGATGCCATTTTCCCCCCCAACTCGCTGCTGAATAAAAATTTGTCACTTCAGTAAGCATTTTATTGGTAATTACAGAGTTCCTTTATTTGCATATTACAGAGCTGCTGGCGGCCCTAGTGCACATGCTTAATGTCGCTGAGCGTCTTGGAAGGAATTACTCAACCAGGGAGGGAGAATTCAGTAATTATTTCCTTAAAACTGGAATTTGCTAATAACTTTGCAGTAGATCACTTGGTACTCCCCAATACGGCGATTAAATAATAAGCAATTAACTGCCAAAGTGACTCAGGCACAGGACCTGTCCCCATCAGCCTCTGCTTCATTTCCTCAAAGGGGCGGTCAACTTCCAGTTAACCCGGGTCTCCTGAGTCACAGGGACACGGCTCCTCTTGAGCCAATTAGAGAAGACAGCCACCAAGTGTCATCACCATCTCTACAGCAGCATCTGGAGCCCCATCTCCTAGCCCTCTGATAGGAGACGACTTGGCTGTGCGCCCAGGGCTCACTTGAGACCCTGGAATCAAACTCTGTGGGTTCACAGGTTGGATCCAGTGTGTTCCACACAGGTCTCTTGACAGGCCTCCGTTCTTTGTTTTTTGAGTGAGACAGGATCTCCCTATGTAGTTGAGGGTAGATCTGAACTCACCATGTAGTCCAGGCTGGCCTTGAACTCACGAGGATCCTCCTGCCTCAGCCTCCAGAGAGACAGAGGCCATGCCTGGCCTCTGTTCTCATTAGCACAGTGGAGCTGACAGTGGCTTCTGCTTCCTTAGGTGACTGTGGATGATCACACAGCAGGGTATACCTAATACAGGACTCAGACATGCTCTGTGAGTGTGAGGTCAACTTCTTTTCCCCAGATACCACCACTACTGGTATTTTCCTTGTTGCTGGGAGACAGTGCCAGGAAGCCACCACGGAAAGAAGTGTATTTGGGGTCATGGTTTGTAGAGATTGAGTTCCATAGTCCACAACTCCAGGGCAGAGCTGCTCACCATGTGGTGGACAGGAAGCACTGAGAGAAAGGAGGGGCTGGGAAGAAAATAAACTCTTCCGGGCCATGCCCCCAGAGTCTCACATCACTTGGCCCCACCTCGCCTCTAACAGCAAGTCCAATCACCTTCCCCAGTCTCACCTACCAGAGCCTGAGTCTTTAGCAGACCCTTGAGGGATAAACCATAACAGCCACGTTACCAGGGAGAGCCCAGGTGTCTGCCAGCAATGCAAGAGGATGAAATTTGAGTTTACTCCAGTGCCTGCGGAAGTGGGGACCAGGGGCACTCCTCTAATGGAATAGCTTTGATTCTGGCATCTCACCCTGGCCCTCCTGTATTGCGGGCCTCCGGAGTCCTCTGACCCCGGGACTCTCACACACTCTCCAAGAGCACCTCATTTCTCACCTGCGAGAAACAATGATACCTATCTGTGTCCCCGGTCACCAGGTGTCTTGCATCTATGCACGAGCTTTAGTCACTTAGTTTCTTGCCAGGTAAAGTATTTTTGCAAAAGAAAACCATCCAGGTTTTCTTCCAGGTGGGACAGCCGTGGTGGTGCTGTAATCCAAGCATTCAGTAATCCTGGCATTTAGGAGGCTGAGGCAGGAGAATCGCCATGAGCTCATTGTCAGCTCAGCTATAAAGTGGGTTCAAGGCCAGCCTGGACAACATAGCAAGACCAAAACAAAATAAAACCAAGCATTGAGCAAAAGTGGACATTTCCTCACAAGGATCATCGCCCTTTCAGACTTGTTCTATCTTAATTTCTGATTGAAACCTCATTTGTGTGGTTTGCAACATGTGGGTTTCAGTCTCTCCCTCTGTTAAATGTTTAATGACCTGAAAATCAACACTGGAGAAAGATGCTACCTACGGGGCCCAGGGTGTTTCTGCAATCCGGATCCTTTGGTGATGGGCTGAGCTCACCCCGTATCTTATCTGTCTGCAAGATCAGCTCAGGTGTGGGATTCTGGTTAATAATGTAAATGCTGCTGCTGCGAGGGGCTGGAGCCAAGACACACATCTTCAGAGGCTGCGCTTTGCCACCTCTACCCCAGGCTGACCCAGGAAGGTTTGAGAAGCAATAGGAAATGGGCTGGAAAAGCATGGCCTCGCTTGGCTCAGGACCTGGCCCTGTGATCTGTGATGGTCAGTGCCCACGTCCCGCTCAGCACCGGCTGGCCTTCTCTTTAGCTTCAGCTATTGGTCTGGATTACTGTCCCCACCCTGGCGACGGCGAGAACGCCTCACTGTCATTGGTGTGACAGCTCCTCCTGGCTCTGTCTGAGATCATGCTTCGCCGATGTCTGTGATGTCAGTGAGGGAGAAAGATACAGGGCCATGTGCTAGTTTGAGGGACATGGGAACAGGAACACCTCCGACGGGGCCTCCCCTGGGGCTGGCGTGCACCTGCCTGGCACATTTGAGAGCCTGTGTTCTAACCCAGCACCAAGCTGCAATAATAAGTTTCCCCTTTGGCTATCCATGGAGGCCATTGGTGTGAGTCGCCATGGATTTACAAGGTGCTCCGTCCCCCTGGGACAAGCAGTCAGCTCAGTGGCTTTGTCTCTGGCCAAGTTTGGCCCTGTATTACCACCCAGGGAGGTGGATCCGAAGGCTCAAGGTAACTGCCAGCTTCCTAGGCAAGTTGCTCGAGACCAAGACTGAATGCCACCCTGGCCCTGAGCCTCCTCTGATGACCTGGCTTTGGGTACAGCTTGATGACCAGCTTATCAATACTTTCCTTATAAATACAGCCAGAGCCAGGCATAGTGGGGCTTTCCTATAATCCTAAAACTCAGGAGGCTGAGGCAGGAGGATCCCGAAGAATTCAAGGTCAGCTTGAGTTATGTAGTGAGTTTGAAGCCAGCTTGAAATAAAGCCTCTACAAAGCCAGCACAACACGAATATGGACAAGTCACCGGTTGATTGAGACTGAAAGCAAAAATCTCCCCACAGTACCAGGCAGGTCTTCCCTCAGACACGTTCTCAGCTGCCCAGGAGCCAGGATGGGGAGGGGACATTGGAGCACGTGCCTTTGGATAATTTTTTTTTCTGGGTGAAGAATCCTAGACTCCAATTTGAGAACCTACGGAATTGTAACACCTCATTTAGCCTGTGCCGTCAGGGAGTGAGGAGTTCCACGTAAGTGAGTTTTCCAGATAATTGAACTTTATTCCCTTATGAGCCCAAGCTTCAAAGAAATTAACCACGTCGGCAGAAGGCTCTCGGAAGTATGCTGCTCTGTGTGTACAACCCGGGGCTCCGGACGCAGCGTGGGCCCTTCTTGGCCCTGCACACAGAGCCTCCACACGGCCTTGGTGTGGGCTGGATGGCGGTTGCTGCGGGGCCCATGCTTTTCAGTCTCTCTTGTGGGTCAGAATCATGGTTAGAACTTTGAGTCAGTCCCAATGCCCACGCCAACCTCTGCGAGGCCGAGCCGGGTCTGAGCGTGTGGTTTGGACGCATGGGTCAGTTTGAGAAACACTGTCCTGGGAAGTACTGTGCTTCCCTCACAACCCAAAACAGCGCCGGTCCCATAGAGGGGACCCAGGCGGTCCCTGGGTCCTGTCGCCTTAGCTTCTCCCACATGTGATGGTTTCAGGTGAGGACGTCGAGTCTCAGGGCAGCAGCAGGCATGTGCCCACCCTCACTTTCCCAGGGTGCAGCAGGGTCGGGGTCCTGGCTCCACCTTATCTCTAAGCCCTGCGGTGACCCTCTCCCTCTGCCGATCGCTTTGGCTGCTCAGTCCCCGTCATCTGAGCACCTGCATCAGACCAGGCTGTGTCCTTCATGGCTCAGGGCACGATGAGACCCTGTGCAAATCCAGAGCAAACAAGAGTGAGCCAGAAAAGAAATGGGAATGTAAACAGGTGCGACCACTTCGGAAATCAGGGTGGAGATTTTTCATAAAGCTAGAACTAGAAATTCCATTGGACCAGCTCTTATGTATGTTCCCCAAAGGGCGAAAGACATCATATTACAGAGATCCATGCACACCCATGTCTATAGAAGTAAAACTCGTGGGCCGGGGAGTTAGCTCAGTGGTTCCGGCGCCTGTCTTGCAGGCGCAAGGACCTGGGTTCGATTCCCCGGTAACCACATACTATACTGGATGTGGAGACCCACACCCAGCAGCAACCAGTACCACATACCACAGTGCCGGGCGTGGTGGCTCACGCCTGTAATCCCAGCACTTGGGAGGCAGAGGCAGGAGGATTGTGATGTGAGTTTGAGGCTGAGCTCGGGGCCAGCCTGAACCACAAAGTGAGATCCTGTCTCAAAAAACCTAAAAAAAAAAAAAGAAGTAAAACTCGTAATACCTAAGTCTCGGAAGCAATTTGTATGCCCATCATAAGTTGAACGGATAAGGTGGAGTCCTATTCTGCTGTCAAAAAGGATAAACTTGAGTTATTTATAGGAAAAAGGATGCAATTTGAGACCATAATGTCAAGTGAGGTAAATCAGATATATAAGCTTAAATAGCACATGGTTACTCTTATATGGACCTTCCAAATTATAAATAAAGAGCAAAAGAAAAGATAGATACTAGGAATAGGGAGATAGGTGAAAGAGGTCAAGAGATAGAGGGACGGAGTGGGAGGAGGGGGGAAGGGGATGAAAGAAGGAATTAATATGTGCCATGTACATATGCCAACTCCACACAGCAAAGTAATTATTACAGTAAAAGCAAAACAAATTGTCAAGAATGATGGGGTCAGAAGAGAGAGGGAGGGAGTATTTTAACAAGTTAGAGAGAGACTAAGGCAAGGTGTCCATCACTGTAGTGATTTTTAAAATTTAAATAACCACCATATTTTTGTTACCCTTCATTGATCAAACACAGTAGTTTCTGTCAAATAGGACTCGATGGTGCATTGTCAGCCACTGGGCCTGGTACCGTGTGACTACTGCTTCTTTTCTAGTGCCAAAATGGGAAACATTTTGAATCAGTACAGGATCAGGAAAGGTCTTCCAGAGCTGCTGCAGAGGTAGCAAGACTAGTGTGTCTCAAGTGAGAGGGATTTGGAGGCAACGTAGTACACTATCATTCCATCTACTCTGTAGCGAAGTTTCCAGTGGGCAGCGCCTGCTGGGTCCTGGCCCTGTGTCCCAGCCTTGGAGACTCCTCACTGGGGCTTTTGTACCACTTCCTCGGGAGCCCGCCCCTTCTTTGGAAGCCCTTCCAGCCGCTTCTGCCCATGACAGGGTCCGGGAGCAGGTTCTCAGGGTAGCTGACCCCCCAGGTCCCGTGGAGAGGGCTGGGCCCCACCAGCACCCAGGCCTGCAGCTGGGCTCTCCTTGGAGTCAGTCCTGCTTCCCCTCCTGATTCAGGGATCGAACCCAAGGCTTTGGCACTGCACTGCACTCTTACTCCTTTTTATTTGATTTTTTATTTTGAGCACGGTCTTGCTAAGTCACTAAGTTAACCAGGCTGAGTTGAAACTCAGACTCCTCCTCCCTCAGCCTCCCTGGCAGCCCCCCTTTCCTCTGCCTGGCCAGAGGAGGAAAGTTAGTACCCCCGATGGTGGAGGGTAAGGAGTTAAGGAAAAGCTGGAGGGAGCTGGAGGTGGGCTCACTGGTCCCCAGAGACCTGGCCAGGTACTGCTTCCTCTTTGCCTTCCGAGGGTAAATGCACAGTGAAGTATTTCCAAACCCGATCCTTCTCTAGGAATGGCCCTCAGAGGGGCCCACAGTGCGCAGGCTCATGTTTGCACTTCAAAGAGCAGGCGCCAGCAGCTCCCTGGCAGCCAGGTCTCCCCTGTGTCAACAGGGGAAGGAAAACGGCAGGTGACCTGACAGCATGGTTTTCTTGCTGGCTGCAAGAGGGGCCAGGGGCTCCTGCAGCGGGGCAGGTGCCTAGCAGAGGGGTCCCCTGAGCCAGCCTCGGGAAGAGTTGGCAGGTGCCACGTAGACAGGAAGTGGAGGCATCTCATGCCCCACAGTGGCCCGCCAGCCCCGACAGCTGCAACCACAGGGTGGGCACGGGGTGCCCTGGAGCTAACCGCTCACTCTGAGGCCCAGAAGCGTGTCGGGTGGAGAGGCTGGGTCTTGAGGAGTGAATGGGGGTGGAGGGCTGCAGCTGGGCGTGTGGAGGAATAACGACACTCCCTGTGTTACGACCTCTCCGCACACCAGTCCTGGAGGAGCAGGTGGCAATTTCTCAAGGCCCTTTGCAGCATGAGTGGTGAGGGTGTCTCCCGCTGACACCTCTTCTCCGACAGGCCATCCTCAGGGTGGCCTGAGACACAGGGGCACCCCTCCCTGGGCCCACTGAGCCCCGTGCCTGGGGAGCTCTCGACATGTGTCAGGGCACAGGCGCCTTTTCATTTCCCTTTCTGAGCTCAGCTGTCTCAGCAGAAACCGATGCAGGCAGGAGCAGATCAGATTGAAGAAAATCCTCGGCAGGGAAGAAGGGAGGTCGCTGCACCGCAGGGTCTGCCTGTCCGGCCTGGAGGTGAGCACAGACAAGTCTTGCTGCTGCACAATGGAGACAGTTACCCCACCCCCACCCCCTCACCCAATCTGCTGCAGTGGCTGTGAACATCACCGGAAGTCACATGGCCGGAAGTGCTCCCTAAGCTGTAAGGTACAGTAGCGGTGGGTCATCCGCTGGTTCAAAGATCCTGGGGGCCATTATATCCATCTGTCTCTTATCCCAAAGAGGAAACAGAAATTCACAGGGCCTCATCCAAGGTCTTGGTGGCAGAGCTGAGACCAGCTCTGCTGCTGTTCTGTGGCCATTCAAAGCCCTTGAAACATGGTGTCCCATGCCGCCTGAGCCAAGCAGGGGGTGGAGTAGCTCTTTGCTTCCAGAAGGAAATAAAGGAAGACGAGGAGGAAGAGGAGAATAAGCCAAACTCGACCAAGCACAGAGACTGTCTTTCAGGAAGAGTCAGCCACTGCCCGCCGCCCTCTCCAGAACACAACCCGACAGAAACCAGCCCCCCTGCCTGACACCAAACAAATGTGCCCTGTTCTTGTGGCCAATGTCTTCCTGTCACCAAGCTCCTCCAAATCGCCGGAGGAGGTTGTTTTGACATATGATTAGCACAGACAGTAACTGGAGTTTCCTGAGTGGCCCTTAGCGATCATAGCCCACTGCTGGGATGTTAGAGATTTGAGGCCACCGTATCTTTGGGGAGGGGATGAGGCAGGGCTCCCGCAGGGCAGATAAGCGGGCTGCTGGGAGGCATGGAGTGGAAAGAAAGCGGCGTTCTGTGGTATCCATGAGTCATAGCTTTCAGTGATACCCAGGACGAAAGCTCCTCGCTCATCCTCTGGGTGACCCTGGGGGAAGATCCGTGGATGAGGGCTAGAGTCAGGACAGGAGGGCTGGGCCTCTCCTTCGGGGGAAATCCTACGGAAATGGCCCTGAGAAATCCGAAGGGCTTGCCTAGGCAGAGATGGGGAGAACAGGGTGGTGGTGGGGAGTGGAGATTGGAGGGATTCCACACACAGTCCATTTGTTGTTTGTTTGTGTTTCTGAGACAGGGGTTGCACTATGTGATTCAGGCTGGCCTCGAACTCGTGGTGTTCCTCCTACCTGTTTCCTGAGTGCTGACATTCTAGGCCTTGTCATGACCATGCATAGTTTGATAGCTGAATTTTAATTTCTTAGAGAGGAAAATTGTGCCAAATGAGTACCAGGTATCCATCTCCTCAGCCCCTTTATTATTTTGAACCACCAGGAAACCCCCCATGTAAAGAAGCCTGGATCTGTTGTTTGGGGGACTCACTCTGCTACAGCGGGGCCCTGGGCTGGGCAAGCCCACCGTGGGAGCCAGGTGAAGGTCATGTGCAATTCCCGAGGCCACTGAATGCTGGCAGTCATTTGGGGGCCATGACTTTCTGCAGGGCTCAGGTTGGTTGGCACTGCTAGGTGTCCGCGCCCTGGGCCGTGTTGGGGAGAGGTCACCCCAGGGCAGTTAGAGCATGTCAGGGCTGCTGACGGGAAGGGTGGCCAGTCAGATGCCGGTGTATGAAAGAAGGCCCGCCAAGGGAAACCCCTGTTCCAGGAAGCAGCGACTCACGTCAGCCTCCCCAGTGTGCACCTGGGAACCAAAGAGCAGCGCGGCTCAGGAGTCCGGCAAGGGGGCCGGTCACACAGCCCAGCCGCGGAGGCTGCGCTGTCCAGGCCAGGCCGACTCAGCAGTGTGCACTCCCGTACGTGCGCATACCCAGCTTGGCATGGACACACTGTGGGGACCTTAGTGCACCCTTCCATTCCGTGGCTCTCTACCCCACAGACAGTGAGCATTAGGAGGCCAGGGCAGGGCTCCCTTCAACACACAGTTCATGTCAGGGACTGTGCAGGATGGGCTCAGGGGCTTGAGAATTTCAAGTTCCAATCCTTCTTGGGCAACTTAGCAAGACCCTGTCAGGGCCGGGGATGTAGCTCAGTGGCGGAGTGTTTGGGTTCCATCTCAAGCACCACCAAAAAAAAAAAAAAAATTAAAAAGAAGAAACAGAGAACATGAAAGAAGTGCAGGCCTGTCTCGGGCAGCCATGGAGCCCCTTGGACAGTGCACAGGACCATGGTGTTGTTTGAGAACAGGGACAGAGATGGCACAGGGCAGAGGAAGCTCGGGGGAGGCAATGGGCCCAACAAGCTCTTGGCTCAGCGGCCTAGATGACCTTCTCGCTGATTCTTAACAAGTGTGTCAGAAAAGCACAGGGGTGTCAGTGATTTACTTAGTGAACCGTGGTAGCCCGTGCTCTGCCCCAGCCATTTCCTAAGCACTTAGAGATACTGAGCACCGTGCTCGTAACAAACTTGTGTTACTGCGTTTTATCACCTGGGTCACGAAGCAGAGGTTCAGATCAGCCAAAGGACCCCATGCCAGGCTGCTCAGAGTTGGAGCCTCTGCACTTGTTGTGCCAGTGACCCTGGCAAGACTTCTGAGGACCTGATGTCATGGGGAGGCCTCCAGAGTCACTCACTTGCCAGGCAGGGCTGGCACGTCCATGTGGGAGCCAGGGACAATTGGTTCTGGGCGGGGAGACACAGGGTGCCCCGGGCCTGAAGGTCTGCAGGGTGGGGCAGGTTAGCTAATATAGATGCACTGCAACTTTCTTCTTGTTGGGCTGGGGATTTAGCTCAAGGGCCTATCTTGCAACCATAGGGGCCAGAGTTCGATTCCTGGTACTGAAAAAAAAAAAGTGGAAATATTGGAGAATAAAATGCAAAGGAAATGAAGAGAAAAGTGTCCATCGGGCCTGTATCTGAATACTACAGCTGTGGATATTGGGAGATATTTCCAGGCTCGGAGGATGTGGGAAATGTGAACCCTCTCATGTTTTAGGGAAGTGCAGAGTGACATAACATTTGTAGGAAGCAGTCAGTCTGGCAACATCTATTAAAATCAGAAAAAAAAAAGAATGTGCTCACCCATCAGCCCAGCAATTTCACTCCTGGGAATGTGGCCCATGGAAAGAAAAGCTCCATTAGGTAATGATGTAAGTACAAAGAAGTTTATGGCAGTGTTATTTGAGTGGTGCTGGCAGTTAAACACACACACACACACACACACACACACACACAGATGGAAAATGGCGTATGCCCATTATCCAGGAGAACTGCCGAACAGAGGTGAGTACATGAACCATGGACTATTAGACAGGCATTAAAAAGAATGACTTAGCACACATTGGTTGAGTAGGGGTGGAGATGCTGAGAGGAAAGAGTAGATATCCAGAGATGTGAGTGACAGGATCTACATCTGGAAACAGGAACACAAGACCCGCACTTGCTTGTGCCCCTCCTGTGTTTACTACAAACAGAGGGAGCCTGGAAGTATTGGGGGAGTGAAGCAGGTGCTGGAGTCCCAGAGTTGCTTGTCTGCTCTCCCTTTTCTGGGGCTACGAAGATGGGTTGGGTTGGTTGTCACATAAGATTCTTCTGGTTGTGAACAGCAGAAAGTGACTCAAGCTAACCTCATCAGAAAGGAGGCTTCTTACAAGGAAATAGGAGCTTGAGAATTTAAGGCCTGAGGAAGGCATTAGCTTCTAGCTTCTCTCTGGCCTGTCTTTCTACTTGACACCAACTCCATGGACTCTCAAGTCTGCTTCCGCACTGCCTGTCTGAGCTTCTCTCTCACCCTCCAGGCTGACTGTCTGCCCTTCATGCTCAAAGAACTGGAAATCTTCCAGGCCACAGCTCCTACATTAACATTTCTACTACTCAAGGAAGTGATCCAGCTGTCTGGATGTCTCTATCTCAATTACAAGTTTCCCCAAGAGAGAACTGGATTGGCTGTGCTTGGGTCAGGTGATCCTCCCTGCTCCAATCAGCTACAACCAGTGGCAGGGTCATGGTTATAAAGATGGCTGCCAGGACTCTGGGGCTGGGCTGAGAAAGTCCAATGGACAGAAAACTGGAATTGAAGTATCCAGTTCAAATAATCCAAGAGAATCTCTGAAGCCTCAAGAAGTCAGAGGCAAAAACGTGAATATCCTAGAACTACCAGGCAAAGAACAGAAAGTGAGAGAGCCAGGCAGGTAGCCAACAAGAAGCCACGGCTTTGGACCGACCCTGCCTGGCACTGCCAAGGAAGCAAGTCCTACTCTCTGCACTGAGCAGCTACCCTGGGGCTCCGCTTTGTGGCTCAGCTCGGCTTCCAGAACCACACGCGGTGCTGACAGCTATGATCAGACTGGAGACGCGAGTTTGAGAAATTAATTTTTACTTTTTCTAAGTTAATATGGGCACATAGTTCTAAGAAACCAAATAATTCTAAAAGCTTTCATGCACAAGTAACCAGCCACCTCCTGCCACAGGTCTTCTCAGCCCTCCTGTTACTCCCCAGAGCAAACCATCTCAGCTCGTTAAGCCACAGCCCGTGGTCTTCATACCCCTCTAAATGCCTCACTGTGCTGTTTTCCCAAAGGTTTAGGTATTTACAGGCCCCTATCCCAATTTCTCTTCACATCAACCTACTATATTATATCACCCTTTGGATCTGTATCTATATTAATATGACTATGAAAATACTGTTCTCCTACCCCCTTTTGTACAACACTTTGTTTTGCCTATTTATTTATTTATTTAGAGACAGGGTCTTGCTATGTGGTTCAGGCTGGTCTTGAACTCCCTGTGTAGCCCGGGTTGGCTTTGCATTCCTAGGGATCCTCCTGCCTCAGCCTTCCAAGGGCTGGAATTACAGATACGAGCCACCATACACCTGGCTTATTATTTGATTATGATCACTTTTTTCATTTGCTGTTCTCTATGCTCCGAGAAAACTGACAAATACTTACAAATATGTATTGCTTTGCAAAAGTTTGAGATAATCTAATGGATGATTGTGTCTGCCATCTCTAGCTTGCAATTGTACCTTTCTGTTTTTCTGCCATTTGGTCTCTCTGGATACTCTAGACCCAGGGCACAACAGTCATCTGCAGTTGTGCCAGTTTCTTAGGTGAGAGCCCCTATTCCTGTGTCCCAGGGGTTCTCATTTCTCAGTTTACTCTCTTGTTTAGCTGAAGTGCATCCTATAGTAACTTCTTAAGAAAAAGTGCACAGAGAGCAAGTCACTTGCTAATCGGAAATGTATTTTGCCATCACCTTGATGTGTGATCAGGCTAAGTGTAGAAATCTTATTGTTAGAAATGCTGGTTCCATCTGCATTTCATGGGCACGTTTATCTTGTCTTCTGTTTCTTTGACTCTGTTTGGTGTGGGACACCGTAGGTCCTGGGAGTTCAGCTGTTGCAGACGTAGACTAATGACAAGCTGCGCTATCTTCAACTCTGCACAGCACTGTGGACTTTTGCAGACCTGGAGCTTTCAAGTGCGGAGCCATTCCAGGATTCAGTAGGAAGAATCAATTCCTGTCTCATCGGTCAACCTGCTGCCAGTGTACGTTGTGTAGCTTTCTAGCTCTGCTGAGTCACTGCCTCCCTCCCCCGCGGTCCCAGCCCAGGTAGCTGTTGAAATCTCCTATCTCCTGATGTCACAGGTCACTCCGGGCTTGCATTTTATACGTCTTCATTTCACTGCCAATTCAAGGAAATGTTGCTCTAAGAGAAGGTCAGAGCAGCTTTAATCTACCATCTTTCACTGAGCCACAGCCCTGATTTTTCCCCTATGGTTAAAGCATATATATTTTCTCCTAAGCTTTATGGATCTCTCTTTTTTTAAAATTGTTATATGATATTTTATACCCTGGCTGTGGGATGTGGCATGGTTTACTTAACTAATCCTTTATTGCCCGGCATTTAAATTGCTTCAACTTTTCACATAACGAACACCTTTGTGCCCGTGGATCTTTCTATACTTTGGATTATTCCCTTAGCATAAATTCAGAAGAGTATGAACCTGTCCTGCAGAGTATTTGTTCTCACTGTCCGTGTGGGCAAGGGAAGAGTTGCAGTGGCACTTCTGGCCTGGTCATCTCTGGCTGCGCTTGGCGCCATGTTCAAACTTCAGGTCCCCTTGGTCTCCCGTGGAACCAAGTTCTAGCAGATCTGTGGTTGCTGACGAAAGTGGACATTTCTTACTGAGAAATGTCCTTATGATAGTCTTGACATATTTTTTAAAAACGCTAGTGAGGGGGAAAATGTTCATTCTTTTATTTTTTCCCCTTTCTCTCTGTTTTTACCTTGTCCTTTTTTTTTTTTTTTCTTTAGGTTTTTTTGAGACAGGGTCTCGCTTTGTGGTTCAGGCTGGCCCTGAGCTCAGCCTCAAACTCACATCACAGCAATCCTCCTGCCTCTGCCTCCCGAGTGCTGGGATTACAGGCATGAGCCACCACGCCCGGCACTGTGGTATGTGGTACTGGTTGCTGCTGGTGTGAGTCTCCACACCCAGTATGGTATGTGGTTACCGGGGATCGAACCCGGGTCCTTGCACTTGCAAGACAGGCGCCAGAACCACTGAGCTATATCCCTGGCCCCTTTTCCTTTTCTTTTAAGTATAGGGAAAAGAAAAATAACTTTTAAAAAGCTAATTTGAAAAACTAGAATGAGAGGAAGACAGCCCAGTGAGTCAGAAAGAGTAAACAAGGAAAGTCTGGGCGCCTCTTCTCATCCCTCCGGAAGGCAGTGGGGCCTCCCTCAGCACTCTGCTTATAAATCCTTTTGGAAGCTGGATGTGGTGGTGCACACCTGCACTCCAACACTTCCAGAAGGCTGAGGCAGGAGGATCACCGAGACTTTGAGGCCAGCCTTAATTGCATGGAGAGATCCCATCTCACAAAAAGCAGAATGACAAAACTTGTGTCTCTTTAGTGCTAGCAAAGGGTGAGGTCATCCACTCTGGGTTCCTTTGTACAGAGGAGATAGAGCTCAGAGAAGGAGAAGGGCTGGTCCTGAGCTGCACAGCAAGCAGGACAGGGGAAGGGGCCCAAGGGTTCGGGGCTTCACAGAGGAGGGTGTGTCCCTAAGGGTCAGGCATGACTGTCAGGGGTGGCACAAAGATGGAAGGACAGAGGTGTTGGTGGTGACAATTTTGCAGGGAGCTGGGCACAGTGACCTGAGTTCCTATAGGCCCTGAAGGTGGGTCCCAGGTTCCCCAAAGCCTGGTGACACTTGAGCTATGCTGTCCCTACCCACAGAGCAAAACTTGCTCTTACCGTGCAACTAAATTTTTGTTTCATTTGTCTTGTTTTCTTGCAGTACTGGGGACCGAACTCAGAGTACCACGAAGCTCCATCTCTGCCCACTCTTCTTTTTCTTTTTAAGGAATGGGGTTTAATTGGCTCAGTTGGTAGTGGTTTCAGTCCATAGTCAACTGGCATGAAGGCAAGGTTGGCAAACAAGCATCACTAAGTAGAAACAGCATAGAATGCACCAGGCAGCAAAGGCAACGTATTCATTTATTTTTTGACACTGGGTCTCACTGTGTAGTTCAGGCTAGCTTGCAACTCACTATGGAACCCAGGCTGTCTTCACATTCCTGGCGATCCTCCCGCCTCAGCCTTCTGAGTGCTGCAATTACGGGTGTGCCCCTCCACACCTGAATCATCCACTAGTTGACGACAGAAACAGGAAGTCAGGTGTGACGTCACCTCCTCACAGCACAGCCCTGTAGCACCATGGGCATGCAGAGGCCCAGCTTGGAGCTACGATCTAGGACCAGCGCTCAGAGCTGAGGGAGAAGTCAAGGACTCAATCTGAGCGTCTCACCTGCAGGGTTCCTCACAGGCCACGCTCTTTCAGCGCCCCCAACCACAGGAAGGGGTGGTAGCATTTCTTGTCATCTTCCCTAGGAAGACACTTAGGCAGAGATGCTAAATAAACAGCCCGGATCACGCAGCAGTTGCAGGGAGTGGGCTCTAGATGTTCTGACTCTGTAGATGACAGGTTTTCCCCGAAGCACTCCACACTTTGAGTCTGCTGAAGCTGGAGTCCAGGGAGTTGAAGACTAACTGGTCTTCCTCCAGATTTTAAATTTGGAAAATAAAGATCATGACAAGTTCTCTCCAGTGACTTCACAACCTTGGGCGTGTGCTGTTTGGTTGGAACTCCTATGGTAATAGGCCTCATCACAGCGTTCTGGGAAGGGCGCTTATCTGCGTTGTAGAGACGAGGGAAGTGAGGCGCAGAGAGGTTCTGGGTTTTGCCTGAAGTCACACAGGAGAAGGCCACGTCTCAGGTCTGCAGGATTCCAAGACCTGTGGGTGCTGTTTCAGGGTGGGCGAAGGCCACATCCTCCGACATCCCACGGGAAGGGGCACGGCCCAGCCTGGCCTCAGCCCTTCCCCCACCTCCCATCCTGGAATCAGCGGTCTGCAACGCCCCTGCCGAAACCCCCCTGACCTGCGACACCGGGCTCCGGGGGAGAAAGAGACCCTCCTTGCTCAAAATAGCTCCGTGTTATTAGCTACATTTAATTGAAGGTGTTTTGAGGGCAGCCTCCACCGGGCCCAACCAAATGGAAAATGACACACTGTCAAATTAATGTCCCCAGACCATGATAAATGGCCGGGCTTGGTGAGTAATGCTTCCATTTCTTGTCTTAAAGGAGAAGGATGTGGCCAGGGCCTGTGTAGCTGCCCCGTCACATGGAGAAAGGTCAGGGGCATCCTCGGGATAAACAGCCGTCTGTTGCTGCAGAGCTGTGCTTTCCCCCTTCCTGTCTCTGGAGGCTGGCGACGCTGCCGACAGCTCCTGAGCCTCCTCCCGTGTCCAGGGAGGAAGGCCGGGGAGATAAGACTAATCCTCCACCATCCGCCTGGCGTTACACTGCTCAGTGCTCCTGCAGTCGCTCTTATCTGTGATTAGTCGGCATTCAAGGCTCACTCCTGACCTCCAGCTGCCCCTTGTGACCTTGACCTCTGCCCTGCATGCTGTGACCCCTGGCAGCATCAGGTGTGTGACTCTGTGCCCGCTCTGAACTGGGCCCTGCCCTGGAAGACACAGACGGCTGGGGGTGGCTAGAGTTGGCTAGCCTCTCCAGGGCAGGCGGTGGGGTCTCCTGCTGCAACAGACAACATCCCAGTACAGACAGAGCCATCCAACGAGGCCTCGAGCAAGATGGAAACAGGACGGCTTCAGGAGGCGTCCAAGGCCCAGGGCTCCACACTCACCCTAGATCCGAGCTCACCCTGGGCCTGCTCCTCTGTACCCTGACTGCCCTGCTCTGTAGAGCCTTCCGGGCAGAGGCAGGGAGACTTCGGGGTGTAAGGTGACCCCCTTTGCTTCCTACCGGCACCCACTCCTGAGTGGCTTTGTATCCCAGGGTCCTGGGACACCCGGCTCCCCACCCTTCCCTTGTGAGAAACATTCAAAGGCACAACAGGTATAAAAGGGGCTGCTCCGGTTGACGCAGTTGGTTAGTGGCACCGGCCTCCTCTAATCCATCTGTCATCTGTCCATCTGTCCTTCTGCCCTGTGGTCCCAGCCTCCACCCCCTGCTGGAGCTGCACAGCGGTTCCCCCACCCCCATCACAGCCGCCGCTGAGCGTGGACTGTCAGTGCCTGATGATACATTGCAGAAAATTGGTTGTCAGGCCAATAACTGCATCCGATTGGATTTTTGACACCAGGCAAACTGGTTCGAAAGGCATTTGATTAAAGTGCTAAGAGAGAGCACAGCAATCGCTGAGCTGAGCTGCCCTCGGCAGGGTCTAAATAGGGTGCTGTCCTCCCTCTGATGAGGGCCCCCCTCCTCTGGGGTCGTGGGCCAGTGTCGCTCGCCACATCCAGGGCATTGCTTGTCCTGGGGGTAGAGTGGAAATCATCCCATCAGCCAGGATTCTTTCTGTATAATCATTATTTTTATGGTTGCTATTGTTATAAGTGCTCTGAGACAGTCTCGCTATATAGACCAAGCTAACCTGGAATTTGTCATGATCCTCTTGCCTCAGCCTCCCCAGTTTATAGGCATGAGCTGCTATGCTTGGCTGAAACACTATATTGCTGTGAATTCCAAAGCACATTTTTCTACCTAATGCTTGAGATCATCTTGTGCTCACCTCCTCCCACACTGTATTCTTCTCTTACTTCTTTCAGTACTGGGGAATTGAACCTTGTGCCCTGAGCTATATACCGAGACCTTTCTTATTTTTATTTGTTGAGACAGGGTCTTGCTAAATCCTTAAGCTGCTCAGGTTGGCCTTGAACATGTAATCCTCCTGCCTCAGCTTCCCAGAGAGCTGCAATCACAGGCATGTGCCCCCACACCCAGCTCTCCCTCGTTTCTTAGCCTCTCCCTGGCTTGTGCCCCCAGGGTCCCTGGCACCATGAAATGGACAGGTGCCAGGAGGTCACCCACCCTGTGACAGCGTTGTGGATTACTCCGCTCCCACCAAGAGTCTCGGCATGAAACTGAGCCCTGTTCTAAGCATTCTCAGTGCTTTCTCTGTTCTTATTTTCCTCATCTACAGAATGAAACTGGCAGACACAGCGTCTCGGACCACTGTGAAGACTGAGAGGAATAACAGGGCCCAGGTGGGACCTCGAGGGAAGAGGGTATCCGATGCCCATTGTGGGTGGCTGGCTGGAGGGGATGGGAACTGAGCCCAGTGTCTAACAGACACCCAATACATGCTCACTGCTAGCAGTTCATGGCGGTGCACACCTGTAATCCTAACACTAGGGAGGCTGAGACAGGAGGATTGCCACAAGTTTGAGGCCAGCCCGGACTACATGGAGAACTTTGTCTCAAAAAAAAATAAATAAATTTTATATATCTATATCTATATATAGATATAGATATAGATATAGATATATATCCATTGCATACACTGTGAACCATGTGCAGGGTGGACTTACTCCAAAGTCCTAAGGTTCAGTGGTGTGTAAGGTCTGAACATTGGAGGGACAATGGAGAAAGACCCACAGCTGGGCCAGAGCCAGAGAGCGGCCAGACACTTCTGAGAGTCATGGAGGAGAGGGGGAGGGAGGGCTTGGTACCAGGCAGCCCTGGGTTAAATCCTAGCATCTCCTGTCACCCACTGTGCCACCGGGCAGGAGTCGCCTACCTCTCTTCATCTTAAAGGATCGCACTACAGGACGTGTGGAGGCACACAGCAAAGAGAAGCCACTGAGCACCCAGAACGGAGAAGAGGGGACTTGGGGAGACAGTGGCAGGAAGCTGGGGGCCCTTCCTCCTTCTCTGAGCTTCTGACGCTGTTCCAGAAGATGGGAGTGTGGGAGTGTGGGCGGCAGGGCAAGCTCCTGCTTGTGAGGGCTTCTCTGAGTCCCTGTGCAGTGGGACAGACGCCAGCCCACCAGGCCGCCTCTAAAAATAGTGTCTGGCTTGCTCCAGCTGGTACTGCAGGGCTCAGGGCTTCCTCCGGGCGCCGCCCATGCCAGACCTGGCTCCTCACCTCTCCTGAGGGCAGGAGGACAGCAGGGACCTCTTGGGAGTCACAGAGCATGTGGCTCCACTCCAGCTCTGACAGAATTCATGCCCAGATTTGTGCAAGCCTGAGAGCTTTAAATGTAAGAGTTTCCTGACCGTCCTGATGCTGTGATTCCAGCACTCTAAGAGGCTGAGGCAGGAGTCAGAAGTTCCAGCGCAGCCCTTGTGACTTAGCAACTTAGCAAGGCCCTGTTTCAAAATTTAAAATACAAAATAATAATAATAATAATAATAATAATAATAATAATGGCTGGGGAAGTACCTCAGTGTGAAGAGCCTGGGTTTAATCTTCAGTCCTGAAAACACACATATGTTCTTAGATGCAAGGGCTTCTAGGTTAGACTACAGTAGGATATCTATTTCTTTCTTTTTAGTTTTTTGAGACAGGGTCTCACTTTGTAGTTCATCCCAGCCCTGAACTCACTGTGTAGCCTAGGCAGGCCTCGAACCCATAGCAATCCTCTTGCCTCTGCCTCCAGAGTGCTGGGATTACAGGCTTGAATCACCAAGACCTGCCTATTTCTTTTTCTTTTCCTTCCTCCCTCCTCACTACTTTCTTTCTTTCTTACATGGTTTGTGTTACCCAGGTTGGGCCAAAGTGACCCTCCTGTCTCAGCCTCCTAAGTAACTGGGGCTACAGGTGTGCACTACCATGGCCGCTGTGCTGTAGAGTTCAGGGAACTAACCTTACGTCTCTGAACCTCATTCTCTCCATTTAGCCCCTCTCTTCTGGATGAACCCCCTTGTACTCACCAAGCCCTGGCATGGAGGATGCCCAGCTCAAATTCCACCTGGCTGGGCCCAGTCCTTGGTGGGGACTCCTGAGACCCCCAGGCCATGCGGGGAGGTGTTCAGCCCTTGAGGGCAGTTGGTGAGGATGTCACTGGGACAGAATGTGGCACCTGTGGATGTCAAGGCCTCAAAGTACTCCTGAGAGGAATGCCGCACATCTGTGTTGAGGCCTCAGAGCAGCCTCGTGAAGCTGGGGAGCCCTGCTCTCCACAGCGGCCTTTCCTCAGCCTCCCGGAAGGTGGTGGCTCTTAACACACGGAGCTCCAGGTGAGGATGACAGAAGTATCCAGAGGAGAGGAAAAAGTGAGGCCATAACAGGACGCTGAGGATGCTGGGAGACTCTCACATGCCCCCTGGGGCTGGAGCAGAGGAGGAAGCAGCCCCAGGGTGGCCAGGCCGCATCTCCGTTCTCCATTCGTTAGTTAATGCACTTTCCATGAGCAGTGCGCAGGCTTCCTCGGGGCTCTGGGGGATGCCGGAGGAGGAGCTGGGGGAGGAGCCGCGCCCCAGAGTTGCAGGGCTGGGATTCCAGGCACCTGGCCTCACTGGTGCTGGGTACGGGGTGTCCTTCTCAGGGATGCAGCAGTAGTTAAAGAGAGGGGTTATGTCACTCCCTGCACACAGTAAACTTCAGAAAATCTTACGTTTGTTTCCTGCTTGGTTTTGGTCCCACAGGACAGTGTGTGTAGGGGGGACATATTACTGCAGATGGAAGGACACAGGTGTGCAGTGAAGGAACAAAGGGCATGGGAAAGATGAAAGGGGTCTCTCCTGAGACGGTGAAATGTTCCTGTTATCGATTGACTTTTTTTTTTTTTCTGAAACAGGTCTTGCTGTGTATCTCAGGCTGGCCTTGCACTCACAGTGATCCTCCTGCCTCAGCCTCCCTGCCTCAGTCTCCTTATGATCCTAGGTGTGTGCCAGCTGGGATCCCTTGTAAAGATGACCCCGGGCAGTGCTATCCATGGAGAGGCCAGTGGGGCACAGCCCTGGCCAGGAATGGGGAGCTGGCTCAGGGCTGCTCTTTCTCAGGGGCCCTCCGGTAGTCCCCTGGGGTTCCTCAGTGCATTTGCTTTTTCTAAGGGATGAAGATTGGACAAGGCAGCAGATGGCTGCAGCTCTTGACCTCTCTTGGTTCCTTTGCCGATAAAGACTCTGACCGCCAGGGGCCTGGAACCTCCTGTGGGTGAGCACTTGACGTCTGGCACTGTGGCAGGCGCTTCCTGTACATCTGCAGCTCACTCACTGCTCACAGTTGGATGCATGGCCACACGTTACTGTCTCTTCACTCCTCACTCTGTGGAGGGGAAGTGGAGCACAGAACGAAAGCCACCTGCCGGGGACCACAGCGGATTGAGGGAAGGTCTAGGGTCTGAACTTAGTAGTCTGGCTCCAGAGACTCCCCTTCTTACCTCCTGCTCTGTAGTTTTAGAGTGAGGCTCTTGAGAGTGTGCATCAGTGTGTGTCAGTGTGTATCAGTGAGCTACTGCTGTGTAACAAGTGGCTCACTCTGGACCCAGTTGTCAGATGACCAAGTGGTGCCTCCTCTGATCCTATTGGTCTTCCTTGTTGGTGATAGGGACTGGAGACTCAGCTGGAGGAGCTGCTGGATGAGGGCATCCGCCAAGGCCTCCCTCAAGTCTGGTGCTGGCTGGAGGGCCTTGGAGATCATCCTCCAGGAGGAGGGGGAGCTCCGGGGCATCCTGAGGTCTGGACTGCAGAGCTGCCCAGCGCCTTTCCATCCACCTGCCTGGGCAACCTTGAGTGCAGCTCAAGGGCTGGGCACTTGGCCCCCACCGCACAAGAGCCCCATGAGATATGGACACATTTAGTCTGTCACTCTCCCTCGGCTCTCAGCAGGGACACATACTGAAGGTGTGAACTTGGGCTTTGCTTTTTCCTTTTGTTTTTTTTTGAAACAGGGTCTCCCTTTGTAGTTCAGACTGGCCCTGAACTCATTCTGTAGCCCAGGCTAGCCTTGAGCTCACAGCAATTCTCCTGCCTCTGCCTCCCAAGCGCTGGGATTACAGCATGCTGGGATTATAGGCATTGCACCTGGTATTGTGGTATGTGGTTACCAGGGATTGAACTCAGGACCTTGTGCTCACCAGACAGATACCAGAACCACTGAGCTAAATTCCTGGCCCCTCCTTTTGCTATTTTTGAAACAAAGTCTCACTATCTAGTTCAGGCTAGCCTTGATCTCACTATGTACCCCAAACTGGCCTCAAACTCAGGATGATCCTCCTGCCTCAGCCTCATGAGTGCTGGGATTACGGGCATGTGCCACCACACCTGGCTTGAATTTAAGCTTTGTATGTCATCTTGCTATACCTCAGTTTCTTCATCTGGGCTGTGGCATGGGGAGCAGGAGGCTGTCCTAAGTCGTGCACAGTGCTGGCCACACACTCCCCTGCTGTGGTGATGGTGAAGATTGCTCTTGCAGCCCTGAGCAGGAGCTGTAGAGGGCTTGACGGCAACGTCAGCCTCCTGAGTCCCCACACAGTGCTCTTTCCATCTCTGGGGCTGCCACTCTCAGACTAGAGCTGAAAAGACAAACGTTCAGCCTGGGGGCGGCAGATCGATCTCCATACACTTGCTGGCTTGATGCATGGGCCCTGGCTGTGAGTCCCCACTGAGAAAGGCTGTAGGGTCCCAGCTTGGCGTCGAGGAAAGGGGCATCGATCAGCCAGCAGCAGGCAGGAGAATCGCCCTGGGCTTGGGGTGGGGTTCACGGGCTGTGACCTCCCCTCCACCCACGCTGCTCTGATGGAACGCAGAGATGCCAGAGCTATCAGTGGCGAGGAGAAAGTGGTCAGACTCAAGGCCTTTGGTTTTGCAGCAGAGGATGCAAGGTCCAGAGAGTTCAGGATGTGGTGCAAGGTCCCAGAGCAGCCCTGTCTCCTGGGTCTGGCTCTTGCCGCCCGCTGAATACGAAGACTGGACACCAGGGACTGTGTGGGTCTCATGCCCCCAGTGGGGGGGGGGTCCTCAAATCACCTCCACAGGGGCTGTGGATTTAGCTCAGTGGCTCTGCCACCAGCCTCGAAATTACAAGGTTATGAGTTCGATCCCTCGTACCAGAAGAAAATAAAAAATGCACCCTTGGGAGAGAAGGAGAAGCCCTGGGCTGTGTTTGGATTCCGACAAGGCTTTTCCAAGTGGCTGAGGTCACTGTGGAGGCCGGCCAGGTCTATTTCCACCCGAGGATCCATCACGTCACCCCCCCGGTGTCCTGTGCACACCAGCTGGCGCGGACGCAGAGCAACACAGATCTTCCTGCGGCCTGGCCAACTCCGCCTTGAGAGTCTGCCGGGTGACACTCACAGCGGCTACAGCAGGGCTCGGCCATTAAGGAATTCATTAATCAAAGCCCTGTTTACAGCTCTCTGGCAAGTGCTGTCCTGTCCTGGCTGCAGCCAGAGCCGGGGCTTCCTGCAAACTGCTGTGACATTTGGTGAAAAGATCAGCAGAGACAGGGCCAGGCCAGGAGGTGTGTGTGATTCCTGCTGACTTGCGAAAGGGAGGCGCTCTGTGCTGCCGCCAGGACAGGGAAGGCTGGAAGGCGCTGTCACTGCTCCGGGTGTCACTGGAACAAGTCACTTCCTTGTCATCTCACGCCTGCATCGGGGCAGGTCAGATGGCAAAACCACAGGCCATAGATTTGTCCTGTGTGGGCCACCATAGTCCAAAAAATTTTTTTAAAAAAGAGAAGTCTGTTGTCAACATTTGCAAACTCCACTTCATTTGAAAATCCAGATTTCTGGTGACACAGGGAGTGTGCTCCTACATGACAGTGATGGCCTGCAGCTGAGTCCCCTGACATCTCCAGATGGGTCTATGAGCTCTAGTTGCCAAGGTTAGCACCATTCCCTGCTGGTGGGCACAGGCCAGACGGCTCCATGTAAGGTTGCTTGGGTTGCTTACTGCACAAGGCCTCCAGCTGTGAGGTCAAAGAGAGGCTGAATTCTGACAATCTGCTGGGCATGGTGTGGCTCTCTATTTGGCCAAAGAAGGGAGGTGGTTTATAATTCTCACAAAGACATCATTGATCACGGTCTCATCTCATCCAAAAATAAGTACATTAACCAGCTGATTGCCAGGGCTGCAGGTGCAAAGCTACAGATCGCCATGTAATCCCTGAGACCACCTCAGGGCCTACAGAAACCCAGGGGCTGCAGCTGCCCTGCCTTGGACAAGGATGGTCACACACAGCAGAGGTACAGCCACAACTCCTGGTGCTGGGCAGAGAGGCCTCAGGAGGAGCTGCGGCTTACCCTGAGCAAAGAGGAGGGTGGTTGGTGGCCAGAACAGGCCAGGCCCTCGCTCCTGTCCCACAGCTGGACTGCAGCTGGGGCTTGGATGCTCATACACCTGGCATCCCCATCTGCCCCTAAGACGGGCCCAGCTTCCACATAATGTACTGAGGTATGATTTTCATCAGTGTTGGTTTGCAATACATAACAGTTACATCCATGCTGGGGACCTGGTATATCCCCCATCTCTTAGTCTCCTCCTTTTGTTTCCTACCTTCCCTCCTTTATTCTCCTCTTGCATTTATTTGTGTTTTACGTTTCCCACATACAAGGAACCATGGGAAACTGAACTTTCTACCCCTGATTTAGTTCTCTTGTCATTATGTTCTCACGTTCTGTCCATGTTTCTGTAAATGATAGGAATTTGTTCCTTTTTAGGGCTGCATAGTATTCCATTGACACATCTACCACAATTTCTTTGTCCATTTATCTCTGACAGGCACATAGACCGGCTCCAGAGCATAGCTGTTGTGAGTTACACTGTTATGGCCATAGGTTTACCTGGGTCACTGCAGTGTGACGTTTTTAACTCTTCTAGAAAGATACTCGAGAGGGGTACAGCTGGGTCAAACAGACTGTGATCTCGGCTTTTGATTTGTGCAGCTTCATAGCTCTCGGGCACCTTCACTTGCTGCATCTGTGTTGGAGTAAAGTGGTTGTGACAGAGACTGGCTGTGAAGTCCCCAATGCTGAGAAGAAGTGCCCTCCAGCCTTTTCCAGACACCTTGCTGACCTGCTTTAGACCCAGAAAGTTGGAGCCCTGAGTCAAATGATCAGCCCAATTCCTTATTTTAGAAAAGAGATATGACACTCCAGAGGAGAAGCTGCTTGCCCAAGGTCACACAGGGATGACCCTGGCAGTGGCGGACACAGCCCTGAGGTGGGGTAGCCAGAGTCTGCCCCGCACAGGGCCCAGGCAGGACAACAACAGCAGTAGCACTTCCGAGGCCTGCGTCTGGAAGCCGCTCCTCCAGGCTGGTCCTCGGAGCACAGGGATGGCGAACTGATAGCACGTGTGCACGTGTGTCGCTGGAAGCTCTGAAACGTTCGCCATCACTGTGACAGGCTGTGGCGTGGTGCTGCTTGATGAACTCATCGTCTTGAGATTTATTCCCTGCAATGTCTTTGGCAAACTTACTTGGTATTTGTACATACTGAAAAATGGTTTAAAATGACACAGAATAGAGTTTTTACATAAACCCATGTTACTGTTTTCTCTCTTCTTTTCTTCTTCTCCTCCTCTTCTTCCTCTTTGTCCCTCTCTTTCTTCCTGTGGCATCTGAGGATCAAACTCAGAGGCTCTCTACCACTGTGATATATCCCCAACAATTTTTTAATAATTTATTTTGAGATAGGGTCCCACTAAGTTACTCAGTTGCCCAAGCTAGTCTCAGATAGTCGATCCTTCTGTTTCAGCTCCCAGAGGGCTGGGATTACTGCATGCACCACACCCAGCTGTAAAATAGGTTTAGATGAGGGATCCTTATGGGGATGCTTTGTAGGCAGCAGTCGCCCCTCAGGAATTCAAGCACTCTTTTGTTTTGAAAATAACGGAAACATGCTCTAAAGAAAAAAAAAATAAAAACACCAGATCTTGATACCGCTATGCAGAATTAAACTCTAACCTCAGAACTAAGTAGCCGGATAGACGCCGCAGTTTCCAGAAGTGGCCCCGTAGGGTCCCGACACAAAACACACTGTCTCTCCGAGATCGTTTTCGTTACCCGCGACCTGACACCTTACGTTATGGCCAGTGCCCTCAATGACCAAGCTAAATGCTAGTCAGTGGGGACACAAAAGACACAAGCAAACTTGTAGCACAGTAAATCATCCCTGGCCATTTTGCAATCTGAGAAGCCTGACTTTCCACAGGGCACCTTTCCCAGTGGGGTGAGGGAAGTACCGGGTTTTGGTGGCACAGTGGGTTCTGCTCCGAGTCCTGGAGTTACCACTGTCCAGCCCACTGGCCTTAGGGGATCTGATGTGTCTGTGCCTCAGTTTCTACTTCTGTTGGGTGTATGCAGTGGCACCTCCCTGTGCCTGTCCCTGAGGCTTGGGATGATGGGATGGGCACACAACACTCATGGAGCGGGAGTGGAGATTCTTAACATTTAGGCCACTTCCTGGTAGAACTGCCCAAGGTCAGAATCATGCCTCTAGTGTACACTGTGTTCTTTTCTATAGCTTGTTCCCCCATATCTACACTGCTAAAGCAAAACCACTAAACGGGAACCTCATGCCCCCCATGTGGGTCCAGGCTGCCCCTCGAGCTGGCTCTCTGGGACTCAAGCAAGGGTGTGTGATGCAGTATAGCCCAGGCCACAGGAATCCCGGCCCCTTCTTTTCCTTTACAAACTCTCAGCCCTAACCTTCCCTTGAAGACAAGGAAATAAGCTTTAGGTTTTACACTGAAATGGTGCTTCACAATCCCATGTGCTACTTTCCGGAGCCCATTTCACAGATGGAAAAACTGAGGCAGAGATGGGCCATCTCTATACGAAGGGCAGGTGAATGGTTCCCTTCTGAGACTCTGAGCTTTGACCTGTGCCTGCTGAGGAGTGGCTTTGCTCTCCCAGCCTGTCTCAAACTCGGGCCTGAGAGTCGCAGGTCCCCAGGTCCCTAGCCACCATCCCTGGGCTTTATAGCAGCCTCCAAGAAGGGCCTCGCACATCCTCTATCAGCCCATGGTGTCCTTGACATGCCCAGTCCACAAGTCCCAGGCCTCTGTGTAAATGTGAAGAGATCACAGCAGTGGCTCTGGGCCAGCGTGTGGGCCTGCACGCACCGGCTGGATCATCACACTGGACACAGCAGAGTGCTCAGAGCTTGAGTGGGGAGGTGGTCAGGCATGGATTGGGGGACTTCTTCAGATTCCCCACCCCCCCCCGGGACGAGTGCTCCTCAGGTCTCTGTGCAGGGGGGAGACACCCTTGGGCCCACGAGGTGAGGCACTTCTGTGTGTGCATAAACCTGTGAGTGTGTGTGCTGGTGTAAACGTGTGTGAGCCCAGCGGTGAACTAGCGGGGGGCACGGGGAGCATGGGGGGGAGGGAAGACCGGAAGAGAGGAGAGGAGAAGGAGGAGCAGGGCCGGAGCCAGACCCCCTGCGGGTCTCGTTGTCAGCTCCTCTGAGACTGGGTGGGGTCAGGACACTCCCCAAGTCTGGGGTCACAGGTACAGACCCTGAAGAGTCCAGAGAATGCTTGTGTACAAGAGCAGCGTGGGAGCCAGTGGTGGTGGCACCACGCCTGTAATCACAGCATTTGGGGAGGCCGAGGCAGGAGGATTTAAATTAGAGCCTACCCTGAGCAACTGGGGAAGATCCTGACTCAAAATAAAAAGTGAAAAAGGGGTGGGGGTGGAGCTCAGCGTGAAAACCTTGGTTTCACCCCAGTATAGCCAAAAACGAAAGAAAAACGGATGACGTGGCCCGACTGCAGAGCCGCAGCCAACGAGAGTCCTGTGTACGGTCCTACCCATCGGTACCTCGTGGAACATGAGCTCTGTGGGGTGAGAGTTTTCAATGTTCTACTCCAAGAGCTGTTTCTGTAAAAATTTCTAATGTTTAAAACAGCTTCACTCAGGCTAGACACCACCTAGCCTGGTGCGACTCCGACAGGAGCCCGGCTTCCTGGGGCTCTGGGACGAGGCGGCCGTTGGCAGGTCTGTGGCCAGGTCTGTCCGCCTGTGGGGCCCGGGACTAGCGATGCAATCTCTACTGAGAGACAGGGACAGGCCACAGGGCTGGTGCCGTGGGCATGAAGATAATGCCTGCGCAAGTCCTCCTGTAGCCCACAAGCACCCGCACATGGTGTGATGAGCAGATACCAGCTCCCAGGCCTCGGGCCTCGGAGCCCTGAGCAGGCCCGGCGGCCGGCGATCTCCGCCCCCAAGCTCCCTGCCTGGCCTCTGCCTGGGCCTGCTTCCTTGTCTAGTCTTAGTCAGCCCAATTCTTTCCGTGACTGATCGGGTGCCTGGTGGGCCCTGTGGAAGCTCGCAGATAGGAATCAAACAGCAGGAATGATCAACTTCCTGTCTCCTGACTGAGACCTGAAATGAAATGGCCTGAAATGAGACCTATGAATGCTTGCAAAGAAGTGGGGAAATCAGTATTCTCCACCCCTGCTGTGGCATCTGGAATTACTCCCTCTTTTTCTGTTTGAGTTTTTAATTTTTATTTATTTATTTATTTTTTTGAGACAGGATCTTGCTTTGTGGTTCAGGCTGGCCCCGAATTCACTATGTGTCCCAGGCTAGCCTCGAACTCACAGCGATCCTCCTGCCTCTGCCTCCAGAGTGCTGGGATTATAGGCGTGAGCCACCATACCCAGCATTGTGGTATGTGGTTACCAGGAATCATTGCAAGGCAGATGCCAGAACCATGAGCTAAATCCCCAGCCCTCTCTTTTCCACCTTCTGGGATGGCAGGTGCACACTGACACCCTTGCTTGCGACCTTGTCATCTTTCCTGTGGGACATGCAAATGGCTTGCTTTCCCTCTCTTCCCCCTCATGGCTCCACCTCTTCCTTAACAACCTGTCCTCTCTTCTCTTCCTCCCACTTGGCCCAGACACGGTGCAAAGCCTTTTTGCTGTTTTTGACCCAGGTGCTTTTTAAAGGATCATTCATTTGTGAGCAAGGCTGGCCACATCTAAACCCACAGCTATCCTGCTGCAGTGGGGTTGGAGCTCAGGGGACCCCGAGAGGCTGCCTTCTTCGGTGCTGTCCTGGGAGCCAGAGCGCCTGTCTCTTTGCCCCAGCCTCCTCCCTCTGTGCCCCGCTCTCTGCTCTCTCTGAACCCGGGCCCATCTCCAGCAGAGGACAGCTGGGGGTTGTCCCTGCTTGGGGACGTTCGTGGGTAGGTCCCCAGGAGGCCAGGCTGGGGAGTTAGAACAGGTACAGCAGGCAGGCGTGGCTGGACCACAAGAGTCCCCTACGTGGGGCTCAAGAGAGTGACTCTCTCCAGTCTGGCTGACCTATCTCACATAGCAGGGAAAGTTATAAGGCAGTAGCCGGGGGGCAGGGGGTGAAACAAGGAAGAGGTGTGCGGCGCCCAGGGGGCAGGGCCTTGGCTGCCCAGGGGAAGGGCACGGACGAGAATCGTCTGCAGCCAGGCTCACGGGCAAACAGGTTTGGGGGCCACGAGCCGTGTGTGTGTGTGTGTGTGTGTGTGTGTGTGTGTGTGTGTGCATAAAGATTCCTGTTACTCCTAAGAAGATAACGATAACAGCTGAGCAATGTTGCTTCCACAGGGCAGGAAGACGCTGGGGTCCCCGCAGTCAGGTGGCTCTGACCCACACCACGGCCACCAGCCATTACGCATAGTGATGACTTGGAAGACAGTGTCTCTGAGACACCGGGAGGCATTCGGGAAGGGAAATCAAATAAACCACACAGGACTTCAGGCCTGTCACAGTACTTGCTTATCTCCTAACACGCAGTTTCATTTCAGGTCGAGGTGTAATCTTACAGGCTTTAAAAATAAATAAATTAATGACTTTATTGTTCAAAATCTGAAAGATACAATGATGGTAGTGAAAAGCTTTCTATAATCCTTAACGTATCCATTTCCATATAAATATTAGGAAGTTTGAGTCTTTGTAAAGTACATTTTCGGGCCACACCACATTGATTTCGCTTTTTTGGTGCCTAAGTCTGTGACAAGCAGTATTTTACATGCATAAACCTATACTCTGAATTCTAATAATTTCTTGGATTAGATTCCTAGAATGGGATTCACTGTGCCAGCAGAAATCTAGGGTGGTTTTTTTTCCCTAGACAGGGCCTTACTATGTAGCTCAGGCAGTCCTCAAACTTAAAACCCTCCTGTCTCAGCCTCCAGAGTACTGGGATCAGAGGTGTGGGCCATCACATCTGGCTCTTTTTGGGGGATTCTTAAAAAGTAAGACCAGATTGTTTTCTAATAAATGAAAGTATGATGGGTTTCTCTGCCCCTGTAGAGTAACATCAGACTGAAATGCATTAATTTAGTAATTCAAGCAAGATTTTAAAGATATTTATGACACATTTTAAATTATTTGTATCTTGACAGTCACTTTTTTGCATTTCCCCTGTAAATTTTCCATGAATACTCTATTGATTTTCCATTGGTATTGCAGTTGTTTCCTTATCAATTTGTGTGAGATTATACATTGAGATCAATGCTTCTCATTTAATACAAATTCCTCCAAGTGTGGGATGCACTTTTTTTAGTTTTGTTTACTACATTTCTGAGAGTTTGAAAGATTTCAATTTTCTTTTAGTCCGATCTTTGCTTTTATGTCTTTTTCTCCTTCTAAGGCTTTGGTCTGCCTCATTATACGAGCTAGTAAATATTTATATTTGTTTTCTCCTGGATTTTTATGCTTAGCTCTTTAATCTTTGTAATTTATTCTGGCACCAAGTGGGAAGTGAAGATCGCTGAATTTATTTAATTTTTCTAAATAGGTAACCAATCGCCCCACACAAGTTAATCAGTAATGTTGCCTTTTCTTGTTGCTGAGAATTTTCACCTTATTTCCACTGTTTTTCCTTACATGTGGACACAATGATATCCCCAACTTTACTTCGAGGTTACTGTCTCTCTCTTCCTTTACCTATCTTATGCTTCTTATATTATAACCATATATATACATATATATATGGTTACACACACACATACATATATATATATATATATATTTTTTTTTTTTTTGAGACAGGGTCTCGCTATGTAGGTCAGGCTGGCTTTGAATGTATTCCACAGCCCAGGCTGGTCTCGAACTCAGGGAGATCCTTCTGCCTCAGCCTCCCAACTGCTAGCAATACAGACATGTTCCACAACCCCTGACTCTCCAATTTTTGAAAATTGTCCCATATATTTCATTATTGAGATAATTCATATTTACAGTATTTCTGGCTGTGGTCAGTGGGAAACATCCTTTCCAAATGTTATATCATTACTGGTTCTTGTTGGCACATGGGGATAAAGAATTGAAAAATATTTATGTTTTGTTTAGACATTTGAGTATTATTACTTCTAATAAGTTTGGATTGTTTGGAGAATATTTTAAGTAATTACATCATTTGATAACTGTATCTCTCCCTTGCAAGCCTCATATCTTTCTATGTTTTATGTTTCCTACAGCTCACAGAATAACATCAATTAAGTTAAATAATGAATATTCTATAGATCATTTCCTTTTTTTAAATTTTGAAGACATACTTACAAGATTTTACCAGCAACTATCATACTGACTGTTTCATTTGAGAAAGTTTTTTTTTAAAATAAGGGTTTTTTTTAATCAAGGTAGAACAGTCTCTTATTTCTTGTTTACTTAGAATGTCTTAAATGTGATCTTTATGTAGATTTTATTTTTAAAAACAATAAACCTGGTGTGATGGTGCACACCTATAATCATAGCACTCCAGAGGCTGAGGCAGGAGGATTGCTCGGAGTTCATGGACAGTCTGGACTACAGGGAGCTCAAGACCAGTTGGACTGCATCATGTGATCCTGTCTCAAAAACAAAGCCAAAAAATCCTAAGGCATTTCCTTTAACCTATTGATAACAATATCTTGTATTGACAGGTTGACTAATGTACCATATCCACATTCCTGAAATAAACAGTACTTGATCATAGACCATGAATGTTTGCATTCAAAGCTGGCTTTGCTTTGCTAACATTTTATTTAAGATTTTTGTGCTTATCTAACAGGTTGTCAAACAATGAGAGATCTGGAAAGAGCCTTTGGGTTTGAACTTGGCTCTGTCGTGTGCCCCTGAGCGTCTTACCTCTCCATCTCCAAAATAAGATTACACTGGCATCCAGCTCTGCTCCTGGGTTAGAGATGAAACACAGACAGCAGGTTCAAACTTCTTCCCCACTTACCCCATCTAAGTCTAATGACCTTACGAATCAGGCACAACCAGTTTTGTCTAACAAAACAGGAAACTGAGGCTCAGAAAGGTTAAATACCTTGCTTGGGGATGCACAGTTGGGGAATTACCACTGAGTTCTGCCCGGTATCGATTCCCACTGTCTCTAGGGCTGAGGCCCTTGGCGGTTTCTCCAGCGGTTTGACTTCTGCCTCCTTTACCTATGGAACACCTTTTGTTCTGAAAGACCTTGTTGTCTTTGCCTGAAAACTTCTATGTATCCTTCAAAACCCAGGCCAAATAGCTCTTCCTCAGAGACCTTTGTGCTACATTCCAAAGGCCCTCCGTTTCCACAGTCTGTCTCGCTCGCATTGTGACCTTGTGTCCCCTTTTCAGAATGGCGTGGCTCTCCCAGAACCTCTCCAGGAGGGGTCACACCGTTTGTCCTATTGAATGATGATCCCCAAGTGAGAAGCATGTGGCAGGAGATCCACAGGAATCTAGCTTGCTCTTCGTAGCTCAGTGCCCAGTAGCTACTCAGTGTTCCCCACACTGCTGGATCCTTTGCTCTGTGACATTCCTTCTCGATGGAGAATGGCAAGCTCCTTAGGTGGTAGAAGCCTGTGATCCCAGCACAGACGAGCGAAAGTTTGAGGCTAGCCCGGGATACAGTGAGTTCAAGACCACCCCAGAGTATGTATTGAGACCCTAACCGAAACAAAAAGAAACAAGGAAAGAAGGGGAAAAAAATGAAAGGCTTCCTGTCCAAACCTTCCCTACAATGGGAAGAGAGAAGCAGAGATTTGTGTGCCCATTCTGCAGATGAGGAGACTGAGTTTGTTCAGTACATGACCCCACCCAAGGTCACAGGAAAGCAGTAGCCAACCAAGTCCAAGTCCAACTCCTTCTCCTGATTCCTACTCAAAGACAGTTTCTCCCCTCGGCTTGTGTCTCCCCCTCTCCCTGCACCGTGCCTGGAAGGAGACAGAGGAAACTTCCATGCTCAGAAAGCAACGAGACAAAATCCTCCCAGATTCCTGGTGGTCAGTGCTGTCGCCCTCTTGGGGTATGTCATTCATGCTGCATCTTTTCACTAAAGACCAGCTCCACCATGATTAATAAGTGGCCGCATCCAGAGTTTGGCTTGAGTCTCTGTTTTCCTAACAGCAGGACAGTCGCCCCAGAACAGTAGCAATGCCAGTGACAGCACCCAGAAGGGGGGACCCCTGCATGCTGAGCTGAGCCCCTCCCTGTCCAGAGGCAACCCCAGCTTCCTCTGTACATCAGAGGCAGCAGTCCTGGCCCAGGGAAATGAGGCGTGAGGGCCGGATTGCTAGTGCAGGGCAAAAGTACCAGCCTGCCTGGCAGGACAGGGCTGCCACCCCAGACCCTGGGCGCTGAGGCCAGGCCTGGGGCAGGTGATTGAATCTGTTCATTCCAAGCCGTGGGCTAAACGATAAAGTGCTGGAGTTAGCGGGAGCCTTAACTGCATGAGCACGGACGCGTGCACATACGTGCACATGCACGCGCACGCACGCACATGGCATTGGTTCCTGTTTCCCCTGGAATCAAAGACTCAGTTCAAGCGACCCATGTGGGTGTTGTCCCAGAAAACTGCAGTAAGGACACAGGATGGGGTGGGAAGGCGACCCGACAGCCAGCGACCAGTGAATGTGAGCAACCTGGCCAGTGCTGCAGTGGGCACCACTCCCAAGGACAGTGGTTCCAGGTACTGCCGGTCTTCCCATGCTGGGGAGGGCAGACCTCCTGGCCTGAGGACACCCCCAGGGGCAGGGCTAGCCAGTCATCCCTTCACTGCCACCCCTGGGAATGATGAGTGAGGCCTAGATGCCCAGGACCAGCCCCAAGCATGTCTAGGAGGAGCTGCAGAGTGCCGTTTTTGGTTTTGTGACAAGGTCGGGCTGTGTAGTCCAGGCTGGTCTTAAACTCACAGTGATCCTCCTGCCTCAGCCTCCTGCCGCTGCACTGTACCAAGTGAGAACCACTTTGCAACACACTCTTATGTGACACGCTGTGGTAGCCCTGGGCCCATGGCAGAAACTGCTGTGTCTTGCGTGTGTGTGTACATACACACACACACACACACACACACACACACACACACGCATGCACTCCAAATGCCTCTGTCTCTTGTCTTTGCCAGTAAGGACTGTCACAGTGTCCCTCTCCCAGGCTCCCAGCACTGGTAGAGGCTGTCTGTCCTTCTGCTTCAAGGTTTCCTTCTGTCTGTCCTCCCAGGCCACTCGTCATTCTCCTCCCTCCCTGCCCTTATCTGACTCTACAGCAGCACTCCCACTGTCTCTTTTGTGTCCTGGCGAACCAAGTGCTTGTTCTACCCTCTACACTTGTCACAGCAGGTCTCCCGGTTGTCAAAACCAGCCAGGAGCCCAAGGGGTCGGGCAGTGTCACTGCAGAAACAGAGGAGAATCAGAGAGGCTGAGTCAGCAGCCCGAGGCCACCCAGCGGGAGAGTTCCAGGTGGGAGCCCTGCAGTGTGTGTGTGTGTGTGTGTGTGTGTGTGTGTGTGCGCGCGCGTGTGCACCTATGCGTGTCCTGTCTCTTCCCTGCTTAAACACCCATCTGTTTCTGCTGGAGGAGCGGATGGGATGGGTCGAGCTGTTTCTAGCAAAGGCTCTTATGGAAAGCCTGGCCTGGCTGACAGATGCCAGAGTTCTTCGTGTGGCCTCAGAGACCAGAAATGGCTCAGACTGAACCTGCAACGGAGCTTTCCGCTGATCTGGGCCAATGCCCTAGAGCCTGTGCCCCTCACAGAGAGGCTGAGAAGCCCCCTTGCCACTGTGTCCATCAGCCAAGCTTCTAATCATCTCATGCTGAGACCTGTCCACTCGACCGCTGGGAAACACGGCGCTGCTTCCAATGAACAGGGTCTCTGTGACTTGTGAGTGTGGCCAGTGAGGGGCTCAGGGGACAGTGACAGGATGGAGTCACAGAAGTGGGTGGGGTGGACCATACTTCTTGCAAATGGGCCTCGAGCTGCAAGGGCTGGGCGAGGGGAGCCTTGCTCCTGGCCCTGGGAGACGAGCTAGATCACCTCTGTCCTGAGCCTTGGGTCTGTCCTGTTGGCTGACCCCAGAATAAAAGGCAGCTCTGACACCAACTCGCTGGCTTCGCCTCTCTGGGTTTTATCACTATCATTTCCCTGCGTGTCCCCCTCCCCCAGCAGGCTCAGCCACCAGCAGGGCTTGGGCTGGCAGTGCCATCTCTGACCCCCAGTGCGTTCCTCTCCTGGCCTCAGAGCCATCGTTGTCCCCACGAGTAGGTCCCAAGGAGAGCGTAGGTCTTTCCCCACCAGCCTGAGCCTCTCCCGCTTTTCTTGTCTTAGGATGCGCGTTGCTGTGTCATCTGACTGCCACAGGCCAGATGCTGAGGAAACTGAGGCCCAGGGACGTTAAGGGATGTGCTCGAGGGTTTGGTCTGAGGTCAGTTGGGTCAGGTTTCCGGACCTGGACCCCGACTCGATTGGAAAATATTTCCCAGCTGCGTCTCTCTCCACCAGTAACAGTGAGGCCTCCATGCAGTACTTGGACACAGTCTCCCGCCCCTGTTGTTGCTCTGAGTCCTCAGAGGGGTGAGCACTGTATCAGCTAATGTTCTCCGGAGAAACAACCAATAGCAGAGAGACTCGCCAAGACCCGCTCTTGGGGACTGGCTCCCAGCATCGCAGCCTGGCCCAGAAGATCACCGTTCGCCTGGAGGCCGAAGGTCAGAGAGCTGACAGCACAGATCGTGGGCTGAGGCCTGGAGACCAAGGGGATGAGGGCAGAAGCCAAAGGGGCACCCCACCCGGGGCACCCCACCCTCACCCCCACCCTGCCCCTGGGCACCCTGCACGAGACTCGGGCTCCGCGGTGTCTCGAGCGCTAGGCCTGGGAGGCAGAACCTGACAGGGCCTGTTAGATCTGTTCCAGGCCCAGTGCGGGAAGCTGTTTTGATTAAATTTGGGAGCATAATTGCAGGGTTTGTGCTGCGGTCTCATTATGGCTTTTTTAATCTTGTTAACCTCTCCTCCCCAGCCCCCAGCCCCCTCCGCCTCCCTCCACAACCACGGGCTGCGGCCTTAGAACAATACCAGGAATATTTTCCATCTCTCCGTCATGGCTTTCTCCTCCACTCGGTTGGATCCCAGAGGCGGGATGGAGCGAAGGGAGGAAGAAGAGAGGGAGGACAGGCCGTGGGGATGTCACGTGGCCTGCTCACTCACGTGGCCTCCGGGCGCAGTTCCCACGCACCCAGCGGCGATCCACGGAGGAATGGAGCCCAGTTCTAGCCCCAGAGCTCAGTAAATGAGGCTCACACTCCCCATTCTCCACGAAAATGGCAAAGTCGGGTTGAATAATAATAATAATAAGCTGAGTGGAGACGGGGCTCCCGGAATCTGAGGCAGGGCGGAAGCAGGCAGTGTGGGGGCTGGGCTGGGCAGAGTGGAGGGCCGGGCGGACTGGGAGGAGCAGAGCACTCGAGCAAGCTTGGCATAAGTCAGGATGGCACCGTTGTGGTGCAATAACAAGTGTGCCCGCAGCTCAGTGGGTCTATGCAGTAACGGGCGGCTTCCTGTGTAGGAAGCCTTCCGGGATTGGCTGCAGAGCAAGGGCTCAGCTGTGGCCTGGGTGGGGCTGTGAGCTCGAGGGATGAGGGACAGGGTGGACCCTGCAGACCCAGGGTCCTGGCACTGAGCTGTTCCTCCCCGCAGCGCTCTGGCCACTCTGTCTGGATTGCCCCCACCATCATACCCTCTGTGGCCCTGAGCTTGTGCCCTGAGTTCCTCCAGGGTGGCCTCAGATACCATCCATATCGGAGAACCCCAGGTCTCAAAGCTAAAGCTATCTCCCCATTCCTTTCAGCCCTCTGCAACAGCTCCCACTTTCCAGCCTCTGGGCCTGGACTTTATGTCCATGCTTTCTGTCTCCCCTCAGCATTAGGCCTCCTGAGAGACATCCCAGTCATGTTCTATCCTGCACAATCCTCAGTGGCACAAAATGATGCCAGACCTGGCCCTCATATGCCTGAGCACATGAGCAGGTGAAAGGTGGGGCTGGAGCTACCAGGGGGAGCCTCAGGTGGAGCCTAGGAGACAGAGCTGGGCACACTGAACCCTTCCTTCCTTCCTGGGGCAGAGTGGGGGAGGGGAGGGGAGGAGGCCTGAGGAGGAGATGCTAGCCACCCTCGGTGACGGGAGCAGAGTTGAGCGTGGGCAGCCGTCCCCTTGGGGCGGGAGCTGGTCCAGGTATGACAGAGGCTCTCCCTCCTCTCCAGGCTGTTAGGACACACTGGCTAGGTGTCACTGAATGGCTGGGGCTGTCCCTGAGACACTCGGGCAGGGGTCAACTGCACTCTGCGCCACTCTCCCTGCTCTGTGCCCGAGGCTCCTGTCATCCCTGGCGGGGCTGCTGTCTGTCCACGGAGGCTTTGCCCCCTGGCCACCTCCCTGCACTGGCTTTCTCCCAGGAAGCCCCTGGGTCCATCCATGTGTGCCAGGGCCTGGCGGGCTCACAGCAACCCCCACACACACACACACCGTTTCCTGCTGTCTCTAACGGGCTCCATGTAGCTAGTTCCTCTGTTTTCTCACACTTGAGCTGAACTGATGAAGCCAGCCCTGAACGGTGACCTCATGAGACCCAGCAGCCACTTCCTCCCAGGTATTCTGGAAAGAGATTTCCAGGGCCAGGTTCCAGGTGCGGCGCAGGAAAGAGGTGGGAGCAGGGCTCACAGAGGTCAAGAGAAAGCGATATGCTGTGGGAAAGGAGACTGACTTGATCATTAGTTCTTAGAGGGGGAAACTGAGGCTCCAAGGTGAAGGCCCTGGCTGTCCTGGTAGTGGGTGGCTTTCAGCCCTGCACTCCCCTTCCTGCAAGGTGCTGCTCCTGCGTCACAGGAACTCTTGCCATTGCCCGCTTTCTCATGTCCCTGGGTGTACCTGAGTGTAAAGCCTTCCCCTTCCGGGCACGGTCCTCACTTCCCCACTGCCGCTCTGGCAGGACGCAGGGCTGGGCTCCTCCAGGCCCAGACTGAGGCCCTGCACCGCCCTGGGCACAGCTGCTTCCCAGAAGCCATGCGTGCTGGGTGGGGTGATCAGTGCCACCCAGCTGGGCAAGAGTTTCTGGACCAGCTGCTGAGATAGATGTTCCCAGAAAAACTCAAGGACCTGGGGAGGGGCTTTGGCCTCCCCAGAACCACCCTGCTCCGCTTTAGGCCTGCGTTCTCAGCTCGTGTCAACCACATCTGACGGAAGCCCACAGGGACAGGAGAAGAGAGTGAGTAATTAGACACTAATTAATTTGCATTTCACAAGAGAGTCATGGTGTTAGGGGGAAAAAAAGCTCCAAAGATAAAAGGACTTGGCCGAGGAAGATCTGGGACAGACCCAGCCCAGGGGGGAGAAGAGGGGAAGGCAGGTGAATGGGTAGGGCCGTGGGCACAGATGTGGCAAAAAGTCCTGGGGTCCCCATGGACCCAGCACTGCCCCACAGCACTCAACACAAGGTATGGAAATGTATTTGTAATGGAGGAAGGAGACAGGAGCCATGTGTAACACGTCCACAACTCTGAAGCGAGGTTTGTGAACGGTCACTGAAAAGGCCACATCGTAAGTATTTTGGGCTTTGTGGGATGTGGTAGTTCATGTCATGTATTCTATATAAAAGATGCCGAAGCCTTCCTGGGGTCTAGGGCCAGAGCCCAACAAGTCACAGCTGGCTTCAGCCTCCGGTCACCAAATGATGTCTGGGCTCAAGGTAAACTCTGCATTTCTAACAAGGTCCCGGGTGGTCATGGGACCCGCTTGGAGTTTGGAGGGTCAGGGCCTCAACAGAGGTTGGAGCTGCCGGCACAAGCCACCCGGAACAGTGAGGCTGGAATGAAAATGTGTCCTTGGTTTTCATGATAACATGCAGGGCCCAAGCTGCCTGGACACTCCCATTCCCCAGGTAGAAGAGACAAAGGTAGAAATGGGCCGAGCACAGTCGGGATTCAACATTGCCCTTCTAAGAAAGATAGAGTTTCTGGACACCATCAAAGTTCCCTACGTTACAATTTTTTCCCCTTGCGGGTCACTCAATTCTGACTACCTAAATGGTAAAGCCTAGGCCTTTCTCCTGTAAAATGAGCCTTTAACCTGTGAATGGGCTGTGGCCTTCCCCCTGTAAATGGACCCTGAGCTTTCTGGGGTTTCACAGAACTCACAGAGGTCCACAGGACCCACCCCAGCACATGGGCACGCCCAGCCCCTTCTAGAAGAGCAAGATGCCCTGGGAAGTCTTGCCGTTCCACACAGCCTGAATCGACTCTGCCTGCTGAACTCGGGGCCACCCTCCCGCCCCCAGGCTGCGGTCACGTGTCCCAGGTCCTGCCAGCCCTGGGCTCAAGAGGCCTCTGGCTCAGGGTATCAGCTCACCGTGTGCCTGGGCCTCACAAGGACACTTGTGGCACTTGGGACTCACTCTCCCAATCCAGGACAGCCTGACCTCGAATGATCCTTGCCCACATCGGCAGAGTCCCCTTTTCCACTTGTGCTGCCCGAATTCTTTCCCGTCTATAGTCAGTACCTATCCGACCATTATACCCACACTGTTCCTTTCAGTTACCATGAGCAGCACAGCTCACGTTAGCTGAGCGCATACAACAGGCACAGCTGAATGGACTGCGTCATTTGCCTGCGCAGACAGAGAGGCCAGCGCCATGCTAATCTCCCCTGTGCAGATAAGGAAACCAGGGACCAGAAGTGAAGCAACTCGCCCGTAGCCGCCAGATGAGCTGCTGGGATTTCTGCTTCATCTCTGGCTGAAGACTGTCATCGCTACCATCGATTGCCTCCCAGCATACACTGGTTTCTCTGTGAAGCTATTTCCAAAGTTCGGTCCCTTTTGAACTTTGAAGCAAGTCTCTTATCAGATCCTACAAATTGCAGACATAACACAGGAAGGCTGTTCTAGAAAGCTGAAAATCCAATTACGACAGCCAAGGGAATGTCGGCCTTTGCTCTGTGCTTGTGACCCCTGCCATCAAGCACAGTCCTTGCAGGGAGGAGGGGACGTCCCAGGCTCTCTCCTTCCCTCCCCCGATCCTCTCCCACCCCACACACGGGCCCCTGGTAACCACCACCATTCTACACTCTCATTTTAAAAAAAAATATGATCCTTTGGTTTCACATAAGAGCCGAGACACACAGCATTTGTTTTTGTGGTTGGTGTAGTGTTCCCTGGGGTCAGGGGTGTCGTCACAATGTCAGGATGTCCTTTTTGAGGCTGCATAGTATTCCACTGTGTGTATATAAGTTTACTCTACCCATCTATCATTGATGGACACTGAAATTAATACTGTACCATGGTTATTTTGACATTAGCATGGGAAAGCAGATGTCATTTTCACATACTAATTTGATTTCTTTTGGGTGAAGCCTAAGAAGAGGATTGCTGGACCATATGATAGTTCTATTTTCTATTTTTTTTTTTTTGAGAAACTTCTATAATGTTTTCTATAATGGTGGCCTAATGTACTCTGCCACCAGGAGTGTGCAAAGAGCCCTTTTCTTTATAGTCTT
>PVIR01002301.1:56835-104644 GCA_004026965.1 Petromus typicus | reverse complement strand
ATCCCAGCACTCGGGAGGCAGAGGCAGGAGGATTGCTGGGATGTGAGTTGGAGGCTGAGCTCAGGGCCAGCCTGAACCACAAAGCGAGACCCTGTCTCAAAAAAAAAAGAAGAATCAAGCCTCTCCGAGGAGTGACAACCTCCTCTGTGACAGCAGGCTCTCCTGTGTCACTTCACTGGCCCTACGTTTAAAGCCATTTCCACCACAGACTCTTCATAAGATCTTTAGAGAGTTTCTTTTTCTAACCTTCAGGAGATAAATTTGGTCCAAGAGATATTTGCTACTACAAGAGTTTGCTGCGGAACACAAGGAAAACTGAGGAGCCCAAAAAATCAGATCTGGCTACAATGAAAGGGAGAACGTGTCGTGTCCCACTTGGCAGAGGGAAAGAAAGAACTGACTGGGTGAAGAAAAGACTAGCACAAGAGAGGCGGTGCTAAGATCTGAGATCACAAATGACTACCGCTTCATACTCAGAAACCGGCATCCGTGTACGGACCACGAACTGTGCGCGGTCAGGACCATGGTCTGTGGGTGGCTGGAGAGTTAACTGCGGAGAGGACAGAAAGGAGGAACAGAGGTGGCAGTGGTCCAGTGGTCCTCTGCAGGAACACTTCTGCAGCCAGAGGTCACCGAGGGAAGGGAAAGGAGGGGACTGCGGCAAAGACAAGCACAACGTCTGTGTCCGGACACACCTCGGGATGTGTGAAGATGAGTCAGAACAACTCGACAACTGCAAAGGTTGACGACATCTCCGTGCAAGGCTATCGTTATCCAGATGGTATCATTTCCCTGAGTTCCGTTTTGTTACTGGACAAAGGCCTGGTCACTGAGCACACCCAAGCGGGGCAGCACCATTACTCCTGACCTTCTGAAGTAACAGCCCAGATGTTTCCATAGAAGTTGGATGGTGGCTACAGAAGAACCTTGTACTCTAACTACGGTCCCCGGAGAGACATAGAAGAGAAAAAGAAATCTCACTGGGACTGAGAAATAGTGGGATGTGACTCAGCATTATCTTAAGTCAGGAAGAAGTGAGTAAGAAAAGAAATTGAACTAGTCATTGAGAAAGAGAAAGAAATCAATTAAATAAGTTCATAGAAAAAAGGACTTTTGATTCTGATTTCATCCTAAGGCACTGGCGTTTACTAGAAGATAACATTATTACCAGAATTAACTTCGGTGGACATATCACAAACCTAAAAAGATAACCCTCTCCTAGTGCCATGACTGGGGGTTAAGTGAGCACACCCAGAAAAGGCTCTTTACCCAGCACAGAATAAGCATTGCATAAATGCTGGTTCTACTGTTATTGCAAGGGAGGAAAAGGTAAGCAAGCAGCCCTTCGTTTTCTTTCAGCATTTAGGCATGTGCCGTAATTTATAGAGGTACAACCTGAAAATGTTGCTTCTATCATCACAGAACCAGGATCAAGGAGGATGCTGAGAGCTGGAGGGATTCATCTGGCTTGATTATCACATTTGCTGAATGACAGCAGCCAAGGCCGATGCAAAGGCCCGGGCGGGACCCTGGCAGTGGCTCCAGGTCTAGGACGCAGGTCGCCGAATCTGTCCAGACACTCCCCCCTCTAGACAGCCCACCGTCCCCACCACCTTCCAGTCCTTTCTGAACGACAAGGGGTTCCAGCCACCTACCTCACTCCGCATCTTTTGGGCTTCCTTGGAAGCTTGATATGATGGAGTCTCAACAAATTCAAGCATTGACTTTCCTTTATTCTTCTCGTACTCTTCTTTATATTTAACCTTCGTTGAAAGAAATATTAAAAGAACATAAAAACGAGGGTTGGTGTGTAGCTTATGGTCATGTATGTGCTTAGCAAGTGTGAGGCCCCAGATTCAAATCCAGCATCAAAAGAGAAAGTGAAAAAAGGAAAACGCATGTGGAAAAATCGAAACCCCATGTACAGATCAAAGTAAAACAAATGTGTCCAAAATTAATCAGACTGTTTCCTAAAACAGAGTTATTCAAGCTATTTAAGGTGACTACTGAGTGCTCTGGGGTTAATGATATACAAAGAAAGTACTACTTTACTTTTTGAGGGATAAAAGTAAAGTAGAACAACTAAATAACATAGTTGCCTAAAGGACTATACAAAGTACCCTGTCAAAGCGGTGCATGTATGTGATAGTATGTACACGTCCCCGATGTTTCACAAGATGAATGTTTGCAGGGGAGAGTCAGAAGGGAGAGGGAGAGAAGGACCTTAGTGACGAAAAACAGGTATGATATTCTATCTCTCTGTCAAAAGAACTGCTCTGTCTTTCTACAATATAACATAGACACAGACTTTCTTTGTGATTTGTTTTTACTGTGTATTATTTAATATCATATTGTGAATTATTATTTTAATTACGGCCAAGTTCATTAGTTTACAGAATGCATGAGATTTTCCCATGTAAAAACAAAAGCTAAAATTATACGTTGGTTCTCAGAGTAGCTAACTTTTTTGGCAATAGATCTTTTAAAATAAAGTAATTGTGATCAAGACTCACTTTATACAGAAATGCACTATCATTAAAATTCTTAGGTACAATAACTTCATGAAACTACTTTTTAAATTTTATAATAATGAAGATGTTAACGATAGTCTAACCCAAAGGAAGTTTTTATGCTCAGAACTTTGCAATGACAGGATCTATAAATGACTTTTAAGTATAAATGCAGACATTTTTTGTTGCAGAAGAGCTGGATAGAATGACCATCAAAAGTGGTGGAAATACAACAGCACACAATTTTAGGGTCAAGTCTAGTGGAAGAAAAATGAAACAAAAATAATTTAAATTAAAGAGACTAAAATGGACATTCATGCATATTAAAGGGGAGCAATTTTATATATTTAAAAATAAACAAAGCTTGGCATAAAATTTGTTCCACATTTTAAAGAGCCATGTCGATTTCTGTCTTAACAGATGCTGGAAATGGCATCTTTGGCAAGTATTTAATTTCAGAATTAAAAAGTAGGCATCAGCATCAAAGCGTGATGGGAAGATGTCTGTAAACGCCTTGTGCCAGGTACATGGGATTTCACACTTGCGAGGCACATTAATTTAGGACACACTGCCCAGAGTGTCTTCTCCTTTCAACAGCACTTAGAAGGGAACTGAGAAGCTGCAACAATAAATTTCGTCACTGGAAAATTCTGCAGCTTAAAAGAATGACTCGGATTTAAGTCAGGAGCTTTGACTACAGTTTAATTCCTACATCAGAAGTGTTTATGCACAGGAAGCATTTCGTCACGAAATGCCTTTGTACGGAAACACGGGTCTAGCCCCACTTGCGGTGCACAGTGAGGGTGAGCAGAGGGTCCCCGAGGCGGCCCCGCGGGCAGCAGGCCCCGCAGCCCATACCTGACTCTGCAGCGCGGCGTTGCCTCTGTGGTGCAGGTGCTCTGAGGCGTCGGGGTCAAAATGATACATGCCTTTGTTTTCCTCAAACAGCTTTTTATATTCTCGCTAAAATACAAAACACAGAAACAAATTTAGGATTGAAGAGGCTGATCAGAGCCATGACTACTTACTTAGGAAAGCAGACAGAAATGCAAGCCACCACGAGCTCAGGCAAGTCACCCTCGGCGGTTAACAGGCCGGTGGCAGCGTCCTGACACGGAGATACACAGCCAGCGTGGGAAAGAGCGGCTCCGGGGGCCATGTGAGCAGCACAGGGCGCATGCCAGGGACAACTCACAGTGGGCATGGCACAAGGCACAGGCACAGCCAAGGAGCAGCAACACAGAAGCTGGTGACAGGGCCCATGTGGATGGGCAAGAAGGATCCAAAGGACAGGAATGTGTCTGACAAGAAGGAAAGAAAGACGGCCAGAGGGGAGGACCGCCCGGGCAAGGAAGAAAGAGCCCCCTGTGACGGCTCAGCCTTGGAGATCAGAAGCCACAAGGGAAACAAGAGTGAGAAATAATTCATCTAGATTCCCCAGTTCCAAAGAGTAAACTGCATCCGGGAGAGAAGCTGAGGAGGGCGCTGGGGTTCTTCAGATGAAGAAACAGGCCGAGGCTGCGACTGAGGCCCAGGTGAAAGGTGACTTCGGAGGGGACCAGGTGGCGGGCGCCATGTTTGCAGCTCCAGGACCCGAAACCAACAGGTGGCAGTGCGGCGACAACAGTCCCCCTCCCCCCCGCCGGAGAGTGCACACCTTGCCATCTTGCCCTGTTTGGAAAAGAGCTGAGAAATAAACAGGAGCTGCAGGCCCTGGAAGCTGGAACTTAAGAAGCTAAAATCATTTGCTCATCCGGCCACAGGTGTGAGAAAGAGCCAGGAGGTGGGGGAAGACAGAGGCAGCATTTGAAGGGCCACAGGGAGAGCCGCAGTGAAGGAGCTGACAGTGGGTCTTGGGGGACACTCTGTGGGTAGGAGAAGGAGCAAGGAAGAGAGCCCGCAGCAGGGGTAGAAAGACGGGAGACCAGGGAGCTGCCGCTCAAGAGGGGCTGCTCCGCGCGGGGGGAAGCGATGGCCAGCGGAAATCTGATCATCTAGGGAGCACAGACTTAGGTCCCCCAAACCCTAACCGACATAACACAGGGGGAAAGCATCAACAGAGTAATGTTCACACAGCACCCGCTGACTGAAGAGAACAACTTCTAAATGTTAGCTTTGCAACTAATTTCAGCCAACAGTAGCCAGGTGTGGGGGTGTACACCTCTAATCCCGGCACTCAGGAGGCTGAGGCAGGAGGATCACTGTGAGTTTGAGCTCGACCTGGGCTATCAGCTCAGTTCAAGGCCAGTGCAAGTGTCTCAAAAAACAAAAACAAAACAAAACCAAAAAAGACACTGATGTGCTTAAGACACTTTATAACTTGATTACAAGTTATTTTGTTATATATAAAGACTCATGACTTGAAAGTAGTATATTAAAACATGCTCTTGTCTACAATCAGAACTAAACAGATAGGGTATTGTATTTGGAATAACGAAGGATGGATAAACACTGTTCACAACACAATTAGCTATTTCAGCTATGAAGAAATTCAGAAACTCCAATTTCAAAAAACAGAAATAAAATCATGTGGATAGGCAAGAAAGAGCCAAAGGACAGGAATCTGCAAGAGAAATTTCCAGTACACAAACTAGTACTTTTGTATGATAGTCTCTGTTGCCTCCTAGTGGACGTTACACAGAATAACACTATATATATATATTTTTTTTTTTTTTTTTAATTTATGTAAAGTTGTAAGAGAAACTGAAACTTTGAGAGCTCCATTTTCCAGAGGAAAAATGTTTCCTTGAAAATTTCATTAGTACGGCGGTACAAATTTACAAGGAATTTATTTCATCCTCCACACAACATGTTAAAAAAATTTCTGATGTATAACAAAGGCGTCTATCTAGAAGTCTTTTAAAAGCAGCTATTCGTAACAAACTGACAACTAATCTTGGCAGAAGCCTTTGAGTAATCTCTTATTCAACCTTTTACTAAAATTAAATTGTCTTTATAAATCAAGAAAATTTCAATCTTTCAACATTAAAATGTAAAAGATGACTTTTCCAGTGCATGATAAATTGGAGGCAATGTAGTATGATACAATTTTAATAAGTAGGTGCTTCGAAGTAATGCTTTTTTCCCAGTTAAACTTTCTGACACCTACAATAACCCAGTCACAATTTTTCTGAGGGGGGAAAAGTATCTGTGGTCTACGCAAAAGCACCACCTGCACCAAGATTATGATCTGCACAAATGATGTGCAGAGAAGTGGAACCAGCCAGGCAGAGGACGCACACTTGTGATCCAGCACTCTGGGACGCTGAGGCAGGAGGATCACACTCGAGACCAGCGTGGGTAACGTGGTAACTTACTGAGACCTGTCTGAAATATGAAATTAAAATGGGTTGAGGATAGTGTTCAGTCAGCAGGCCTTGCGTTCAATACCCAGTGATCCAAAGTGACTGTGAAGAGAGCACGGGGCTCCGGGACAGCGCGGACCGTGTCAGAAGCGAGCCTGAGTCATGGAGAAGCCACGATGCTCGGGGCTCACGAGATGTGGACAGAGAGGTCGGGAGGCTGCGGCGGGGCAGGAAGGACGACGCCAGTGTCTTGGATTGAAGTGCTGTCAGGATGTCTCCACCCTTCATTTTCTGCTCACAGACTATCTTCGCCTAGTCTGTGCCTACTCAGCACATAGGATGATTTTGAGTGAGCCACTATTAAAATAATGAAAATTATTCACGGTCAAACTGGAGTTCACCACCGCCATGGAGCATCTTGAGCTACCAGCGGCCCTAGGCTGTTAGTCAGGGGAACCGGCCAACTTGGGGTCCAGATGCATGAAGGGCTGACGTGACCCGTGGCCACTGAATGCAGATCTTCTCACTAGAACACGAAGCGCTCGCCTTCTAGTCCTGGCTGCTCTGCCAGAGCACAGACCAAAAGCATGGGGGCCGTGAAACAGAGACACCTGCATGACTTACCTTCAGAGAAACTAAAATCTAGACTGAGCTGTCTGGTGAAGGTGTACTCAACGCCAGATTCTCAATTCTGGCCTGCAGAGAAAAATCCCTGATTCACAGTCTGAACTTCAAGAAGCTTCACGCTAATAAGATGAGGGAGACAGACAGAAAGAACACTGCACTGCCCACCCTGAACGCCCCCAACCTCATCTGCTCCTGGAGAAACAACACGTCCCGCCTCCTGGAAGTGACGCTGAGGGGCTACATGGCGAGAAGCCCGTGTGTAAAGGGGTGGGGGCGGGGTTCACAGTGCTCATCACTGCTTTCCAGCAAGTTAGTGGGTGATCGAGGAACGGTGGCCGGGAGATAAGAAAGCAGGTGAGCGCACGAACACGAAGGCAGACTGGCTTCTTGGAGCTGTCTGACAGGGTCAGCGGCCATTTGTACCCCACTTACTCCACTCAGCATTTTGCTGGCTTTCAAAGCATGCTCTAAAAACAGCAAATTTGGGAGATCTGAAACCGGGTCATGTATATTTTGTATGTCTTTCTTGTAATTCACCTACAAAAATAAAATGGAACAAAATGCTATCTTGGAGAAGGAACTATGCTATTGTAACATTATTATTGTTGTTATTACTTTAACACTGCTATTGTTTTTTAACACAACATACAAGCACTCCCACTGAGTGGTCAATGCACAGTTGAATTTATACACAACCACTAGATGGTGCTGATTCACTACTGAATGAGTACAAAGTTTTCTCCTGGGGACTTGAAAATATTTTAATTTTATGTCTCATGAGCTTCCTTTCATTGTTTTCATATTCAGAAAGAAGAATGTCAACAGACTCAAATAATTATAATGGGAATTCACCTTTCAAGAAATAACAAGAGGCCAAGTGCGGTGGCGCATGCCTGTTATCCTAGCACTATGGGAGGCTGAAGCGGGAGAATCGCACGTTTGAGCCTTGCCTGGAAAATTCAGCAAATTAATGAGATCTTCTCTCAAAATTTAAAACAAAACAAAACAAAAAAAGAGCTGGGGTTCTGCAAAGGCTCTGAGTTTATCCCCCAGCATCATAAAAAAAAAGAGAGAGAGAAAAGAAAAAGAAGAAATGAAAAGAGAGAGAACAGCCACTTTACTCTTCAGACATTACTGCAGTATTTTCATTTGGCTTCCTGGTGATTTTAGTCCTTTGGTATTTTTCTTCTGTTGGCACAAAGTCCGTTTTGATGGGAGTTTTTTGGGGTTTTTTTATCAACTGCTTCAGAAAAACATACTAGTAATAAAATTATAAAATATTAATAACAGCAAGTATCCTTACTATATGCCAGACTTCTCCAACAACTTCACTAATGTGAAGTCTTTAATCTTCACAACAACACAGTAGGTAGGTACTACGAGTAACCAACTTTACAAAAGGGAGCTGGAGATAAGAGAGGCGAGGGCATAATATTAAGTGATGGAACAAAATTTAAAACAAGGCAATCTGATTCTAAACTTTGAACTTTCAACGATAGGCTCAAGGTTCCTGTAAGTAAATTTCATCTCTAGTTCCTTTACATATGAACCCACACACAAATGATCAAATAAAAATCATTCTGATATTCCCACGAGTCCTAAAAGACAAAAACTCCTATTTCCATTGGTGGAAATAAACAAAGCTGGTTACTGAACGCAAACACTACCTTCCAAACATTAATGACAGCAGAGTAATTCCAAGGAGATGATGGGAATTGTCTGAAAAGGTTGACATGACCGACAGGAACAATCTGATAATATTTAATTTTCATAATTTGATAGCAATCAAGTTTTTCAATGTTTCTGTTTTATATTCTGCCTACTCATAAGAATTCAAAACATTATTTCTTATCAAATGAATCATGATTTTTAAAACATGAAATAAAAATATATTACAAAGAAGTATTTCATAGCCCTTACGTGAGACATAAGAAAGAAATTATGTCTTTAAAGGTATAATTTCTAAAAATTTCTGTATGATAAACTACCATATACTAGATAGTACTTTATAATAAACTCAATTTCATGGGCATAATTGTGAGTTAATTATTGTCCTACCTACTAATTTGTGATAATACTGCATTTCTGCAAAACTCTATAATCTATTTCTGCTCTTATTCAGACATAATAATTTTATTTGCAATACTATTCCCACTTATTACTTAATTAGTAATCAGTAGCCATTAATAGTAAATTATAATAATATATTTTCTCAAAAAAAAAAGCTTCAGGAGAGTATGCGTTAGTGTTTTCAACTACAAATTAGTTGGAAATTACATGATCTTGATTAAGTATCAGTAATTACAACACAGTTCTGAGGAAACAAGAATCAAAAGATATTAAAAGTCATTTTCTGTGAATTACAACTTACATTACTTGCCAGTGTGGCCGCAACCTGATTTTGCTTAAAAAAAGCACTTTCAAGGGGATTGTAATGATGTTTCTTATCCTTCATTTCATTATCAAATTTTTCTTTATATCTCACCTGTCACGAAAGAAAAAAAACAGAGCATATTAAATAACACATTTAGCACATTGAACAGTAACACATTTGATCTTTAAAGAGATCAAATGAAAAGCTACCTTAAAAAATGAATCATAGCATAATTTAAGTTCCTAGTATCCATGACCCTTTATAAAGCTTAATTAGACATGATTTTGTTTTAAGTGAGTTACCAGAAGACTGATCATCAATGCAATTAGGCATGAACTCGAAGTCTACTAATGAATGAGGATTATGCACTAAAATATCAAAAAGTTTTAAAAGCTAGCTTCTATTTCTACACTTCTGCAATCTAGATCAAACAGAATTCAAGACCACAAATATTGTTTGCATGATGGATTCTTGGTCCTAGAATGTGAATATGAATTTACTTAAGGAAATTATCCCAAATAAAGTACAGAGTTTGTACCATGTTTTTTGTCATGCATTTCCTGTAGTCCACTTACTCAAAAATTCGTATTTGAGGAAATACATTTCTGAAATGTCCTGGGTCTACTTAATGCATTTTTTTCTTTGGGGGGAAGGAGGCCTCTTAAACGTGTTGATTTTTATTAGTGTACGTTTGTAGCACATAACGATCACATTCCTCCGGGAAACGTACGCATGTATATAATCTTCGTTCCGTGTTTTGTTCCCTCCCCCAGCCCTCCCCCCAGTCCTTCTTCCCCTCTCCATTTACAAAAGCTCTACTGTATTTTTAAATTTTTCTGCTTTAACTCCACAATTTATTCAGCAGGAAAATTCTCTCTGTCACTGTAAATTATTTTTATTTTTTAATTCAAATCTCTATAGGTAATTATTTTTATTTTGAAAGCAGACATACAATAACCAAAAGGGTTGTCCACTTATCCTGCAGAAATGTCTCTTTCTCCAACGATAAGGAAATACAAGAATATATGCTATAATTAATTGGATATAGATACAAGGTTTTTAATCAATAAATACAAAAATTTAACCTGGATCTCACATTCTGATTTGTGTTGTAAAAAATGGTATATATTTCAAAAGCCAAAGTAAGCTATTTTGTACTTTCATACAATTTTTGACATTACAATTCTCTGATATCTTTGCTTTCTTGCGCCATTCTCGGAAGGCGTGTTATTCACACACTGAGGCCTTGCCCTGCAGAAATCATTCGTGAACAGCAATTTGGAGGTGGCTCCTATCATCCTTTTCAATCAAGCCTCTTAAGAGTCTTGGCCTCTTCAGGGGACCCATGTCCGACACAGATGAGAGTTAGTGAAAATCAGGGTGGGAACACAGCACTTGGGAAATATTTTAAGATGGCTTTGTAGAAAATATCTACACGGAGCTTCAGGAAACGTCTGAGCCCAGGGTCTTCAGTTGAATCCCTGAGTGATGTGCAAGGCCTGGTTCTTGGGACACGAAGTGGTCAAGGGCACTTGACCTCCCCTCCTGACCTTCAGCTCAAGTGATCAGGGGACAGCACAGGAGCTCAGGGGGATAGCACAGGAGCTCAGGGGACAGCACAGGAGCTCAGGGGGACAGCACAGGAGCTCAGGGGACAGCACAGGAGCTCAGGGGACAGCACAGGAGCTCAGGGGGACAGCACAGGAGCTCTGTGTCTTTGGTAACTAAATGCAAGATGGCCAGCTAGCCTTGAGAATGTCCTACTTTCCACGTTCTCCAAAAAATACAAAGAGCTTATTCTCTCTGAAACCACCCCTAACACAAACCCCTGAGACACTGCCCAGGCACTGGGTCAAAGAGCTGCGTGCCACCCGACCCAGCCCTCTTTCTCTCTCTCTCTCTCTGTGTATCTGTGTGCTTTTTCTTCATCACTCAGCACCTCCTTCCCCTCAGGTGCTCCGATGACTGCACTGGACAATGCAAATATCTTCTGTGCAGTTGAACTTGATGACAACAAGAACTTCCTGATAGTCGTGTTGTACAAGCCTCTCTAAAACAAGAAAGATCTTGATATTTAAGAAACATTATTTTATACTCTGAAATCAGGGATAATAGCATAAATTGCTAAATTGAGTTTCCTTCCCTGCTTTTCTCGGTAGCTGGCACAGAAACAAAGGTCCCCCTGCCGGGTCCTCCCCTACACACAGGGCCCACCACCCGGATGTGGTGCTGCTCGTCACATTTCATGCCTGGTTTTGATTCTGGAGGACATTTTCCCAGCAATGGTGGCTCCCGCTGGGTTTTGCTGACGTGATGCATCTCCATCACCAGATTCAACAACGTGCCCTCTTCCGAGTCGACCTCTCCCTGCCAACCAGAGACCACTGCCCACTCTCACTGGGCAGCAGCTGGCACCTCGCCATCCGCTAGGCATGCTGCCCTGCCCCGAGTTTCCTCTGGGTCTGTCCTTTCTCCAGCCTCACACATCATGAGGTCCCAGTGGTGTATCACCAGAAAGGGACGAACTGATCCTACGGTGAGTGTTCAGGGAGCCTATGGTACTGTCCTTGGACACCCAGGAGTCCCAGAACGATTACACCAGGACCACAGGGTACATCTCAAGGGGCATTATTTTAAATGAGAGAGGCAATTTCTCATCAGTTATACCCACCATTTGCTGTTCTAAGACAATGTATATTTCTGGAAAGTAATAATCTGTCATTCATCTGTTGAACTTGATAATAAGCAAAGTGCAGTAGATTTTATCTCATTCCCAACTGTAATAGTCTGAGGGATTCTGATTCAAATGTGCAGCTTTTCTCATTAATTAACCACTAAGTAAAGGAACCGCACTATTCTAAACACATACTGACTGGACACAAACCACAACTCTGCCTTGCTTTGCTCTGTCAGGTTTGTGTTTACACGAACTAAGAAACAGCCCCACGAGTGCAAGAGGGTCAAATATCTCGCCTCCCAACTGGTTCATTCGCTAGGGGCCCGAACGCATTGAGCCTCTGCCATGCTTCCAGCCCACAGCCTCCCCGAGTCCTGCCTCCTCCCCCACACTCACCTGGGAGGGCCAGTCTGAGCGACACTGGCTACCCTCCCTCCCGGGAACGGCCCTTCCACCGTCAAGGCCATCTGAGAAAGGGAGATGCAAGTGCTGATTTTAAAACAAAATACTACTCCTGACACCTAGATATTATTTTTGAAACCAGTGAAGTTACTTTTACTCCATACAATTGGTTTTATTTACATCATGAATATTGTACCTAGAGGTCCTGATATCCTACCTATATATATATATAGATATGTATATATGTCTATATAGATATATAGATATGTATAGATATGTATATATGTCTATATAGATATATAGATATAGATATGTATATATGTCTATATAGATATATAGATATAGATATGTCTATATGTCTATATGTCTATATATAGATATGTCTATATAGATATATAGATATAGATATGTCTATGTCTATATAGATATATAGATATAGATATGTATGTCTATATAGATATATAGATATAGATATGTATATATGTCTATATAGATATATAGATATAGATATGTATATATGTCTATATAGATATATAGATATAGATATGTATGTCTATATAGATATATCAATATATCTATATAGATATATGTCTATATAGATATATCGATAATCTATATATATGTATTTGACAGATCAGATCAACTCCTAAAAGTTTTCTAAAGAATTTTAACCTCAGAAGACTTTCAGAGGCCACAACTGCTGAGAATCAATGATTTCATTTAAATTGGTCCTCGTAGCTAGATCTGGACAGACCCAGTGTCACACTGGTATGAGGCACAACTTCTATACCCAGTAAGACTTTTGACACGAGACATGTCTGGCTCCTCCACAATCTCGCTTGTGAGCCAGACTCACGAAGAGCCAGTAAAGGTGGAAAAATGTAGACCCTGAGTGAGCACTGTTTATCACAGCCACAGAAACAAATGTTAGAAAACTAAAATCTGCTCAGTGTACCTTAATTAATCCTAAGAGTGATAAGTAAAAAATAACATGTCTTCACATATCTATATGCATAAATCCACACCAATTTTGGATGAAATTAAACTATAAATGGGCTAAGAAGAAAGTACAAACATTTATTAAAACTCATGATAAAATGAATCGTTTTTGGTTTTTGTTTTTTGGGTTTTTTGTTTTGTTTTGTTTTGTTTTTTTAGTTTTTTTGAGACAAGGTCTTGCTTTGTAGTTCAGCCTGATCCTGAACTCAGCCTCAAACCCAGCAATCCTCCTGCCTCTGCCTCCCGAGTGCTGGGATGACAGGCATGAACCATGCCTGGCACTGTGGTGTGTGGTACTGATTGCTGGTGGGTGTGAGTCACCAGGCCCAGCTTTGTTGTATGTGGTAACTGAGGATCGAACTAGGGACCTTGTGCTTGCAAGGCAGGTGCCAGAACCACTGAGCTCAATCTCCAGCCCAAATGTATTTTTAAGTCTAAATGCTACACAAGATACTATCTTTGCCCTCCTTTCCTTTATGAAAATAATATCTTACTCAAATATCAAGCATGCAGAGAGAATTTAACTGATCTCTATATATTTGACAGCCTAATCTGTGCCATTCTATAACGGTATACCAAAGATACATCTCTTCCCAGAGCCTCTAAGTGGTACATGAAGTAGCTACTTAAGACACACACATATACACATATGTGACCACTGAAAATTGTGTCAAAAACTGTATTGAAAAAGGACAGAGAGAGAGTAACGAGATACAGTTTACATCACAAATCAGTAAGGTGACAGTGATATTTAGGGCATGAGGAGGTTGGCAGAGTATGTGCCAAGAAAGGAGACTAGAAGATTACCCAAACCAATGAATACCTTTTACAACTTAGGAACAATACGTATTGCTAAATTTTTATAGCAACCTACAATGTTATTTTTTTATTTACAGCCCATTCTTATCAATAGAACAAAGGCAAAAGTTGCCACCACAAAGGCTGTTATTATAAAATAGTGCTGCCTCAGTACATGGACTTCACCCATCCTGTGATTCTGAAGAATCATGCCAGTCATGTTTATCATCCAACGCAGTGTACAAACAAAAACAAAAGGTCACCAAATGCTTGTTATGAAACAAACTGTTCACAAAGAAAAGCATTCATGAGCTGAGGTACCATAGTACTAACATAGGCTTTTCTGACATTATAAAACTAAACAGAAAATTCATCCATCATGTAAACTTCAGGTAAAAACTTCATATGAATATAACAATGAATTAACCACTCAGATGTTTTAAGTTGATGGCTTTAACAGTTAGTACTCTGAAGGCCATAAAAGCCAATCTCTTTGTCATAGCACATGAGGCTTCAAGTTTATTTTTTTACTGATTATTTTTAATGACTTCACCATAATTTTATGTCTTCCAAACATGAAAAGGGAAAGTTTACAACCATGAGAGTAAAACTAATGTAAGAGTTAACGCAAGGAGGGAGGGTATGGTATGTTTCCATCAGCTTTTGTGAGTAAAATCCCACAGAGCTCAATTTACAGGTAAAATGCAGGGCGACTTGCACCCGCTCCCCGGGTCACCCTTTCCTGAAGTGCACTTATCCCCGCATTCCAGTCCCCGGCCTTGCCACGCCCGCGCTCTTGCAATTCTTCTGGTGCTATCTTGCATTTCTCTTCCCGCATCCTGCCCCCCCCCCCCCCGCTCCCTGCTCCATTCTCCTGCTTCTTGAATTCCTACATCATTCCGCCTTCTATGTATTTATGAGTCTTTGTCTTTCCTTTAGGTCTCCAGAGAATACTCGGTCTTCAAAGCTGTCAATGAAAATAAGAAACAATACTTTCTTCCTTTATTTCAAGGTGACATACCTGGGGACAGAAGTGAAACACACCAAGGTCATCCCAGAACTTTGATTTATCCCCTGGCCCAGGTTTTCTGATGAGTTTCTACACCATAAGACGGTGGACATTTCACAGCAAGGATGACGGGTATAGTCCAGCTCACAAACTATAATCTGCACAAGAGTCTGATCACTCAGTTGTCATAATTTGAAATTATAAGAATGTACCTTAAAACTCCAAGCAGGATGATTTTTTTTTCAGAGAAAATGTGAAAAAAAATGAATATAAGATCAAAGTCTAAGTCTTCTTCCCGCCCATGTGTAAACTCATCTGATAAACAGAACAGAAAATAGCTGGAGCACCCCAAGTAAAAATGATCTATGAAGTGACACAACCTGTGGGCCAGGCACCATTTCTGAGTGCTCACAGCAGCGCCACCACGCCGTAGATTCCGGTGTCGAGCCATTTACAGATGAAGGGACAGAAAATAGAGAAACGAAGTGATTTGCTGCAGGTCTCCCTGGGAGCAACAGATCTCAGAATCGGACCCCAGTGACCTTGCTCCAGAGCCCATTTTCTTAACTTCTAAACCAAACCCAACTGCTTCTCACGATGTGCTCTGTGACTGATGGAGGAGAAGCCTTCTCTCCCCAGAAAACCACAGATGTGTCGGAAATCCCGCAGCTAGGATGGACTGCTGAGACCTCCCCTCTCTTCAAAAAGCACTATCTGAAGGCAAAGAGCTTGGAATCACGCACGGTGCGTTGTGGTCCTTTAATCAGAATCGTCCGAGAGCAGCCCTGACCGTGTACACCAGGGCCCCTCAGTCAAAATGTTGTTAACAGGTCAAAGTGCCTCACGAACTATAAAGCTGTTAGCATGAGCCACAGTGACTTTCAGGAGCCGCTCATTTCTGCTTCCCCTATGTACCCTTTCCCACTGCTTCATTTTCGTCCCCACAGAGTGAGATTTTTAGGGCCAATCAGTTGACATGTAATCAGGTCGCAGCCAGGCCTGGTAGCCTTCAGGACTGCTATTTCTTCCAGGCCAGACTTTCTACACAGTGTTGCTACATCAACTTTCCTGAAGTCATAAAAACATCTGTGTGACTTCTCCTGCTCACAATTTTCAGGGAAATAACTACTTATTTTTTACTTCACAGTGGAGGCTGAGAGACTGCAGTTTAAATTGTGGCAAGTTGTTCTTGAAATTTAATTATAACATTTGGAAATCACTGTCTCCTTTTACCATTTCTTTCACCACATATACTATTCTAAAAAGAGTGGAACCGGGGAGCTGTCACGTAATAGGTACAGAGTTTTACTTCCACAGGGTGAAAAGAGCCCTCCAGGCAGGTGGTGGTGAGGGGAGCACAGCACGAATGTGCTTCCTCCTGCTGGACTTTGAACAGTGAACGTGGGAAATTCTGTGAATATTTTACCAAGGCAAAAAATAAAGTTAGCATTTGTATGAGGTGTAACACAAATTACAGTAAAGGCTTAAATTTTTAAAATGTGATTACTACAGAAGACACAGTGTTGTCAATTTCCCTGAAAATCATCCCTTCACTTTAAACACATTTATCTCATTGTTCTTGCCATTTTCCAAAGTAGTTCTGGGAGTGTTCTTTCATGAGGGTCTTTTTGAGATAAGATAAAAAAATACAGTGGGCTGGGGATTTTAGCTCGGTGGTTCTGGTGCCCCTGTCTTGCAAGGGCAAGCTCCTGAGTTTGATCCCCGTAACCCACATACAACAATGCCAGGCATGTAGACTCAGGCCCACCAGCAATCAATGCCACATACCACAGTACTGGGCGTGGTGGCTCACGCCTGTAATCCCAGCACTCGAAAGGCAGAGGCAGGAGGATTGCTGTGAGTTTGAGGCTTGCCTGGGCTACATGGTGAGCTCAGGGCCAGCCTGAACTATAAAGCAAGACCCTGTCTCAAAAAAAAAAGTGAATACTGCTATACCATATACATATATATACTCCTTAAAGAATATTTATATTCCTACTCTTTAAAGTAATGGCTACCGTAAAGTCAATATAGCACTGACCCATTTGTCATCAAACTCTGTCCAAATCCATTTATATTCGCCATCCCTATGTTTTACCTAGAGCCACTACTGCTGGGATTTCCCCTTGCTGAAGTCTTTACCTTGAGCACAGCGACTCTCTCTTTAAAAGAGCCTGGCCCAGAGTTGCTCTTACACAAAACCTTTCCCGGTGCTGTGTCCTTCTCTCCCACGTTAACAAGACAGGATGCTGTTGGGTACAGATGACATTTCACTCTCATTTAGTTGACATTTCCTTTCCTGCTAATTAATTTGAGCATATATTTTACATATTCAGTGGGCATTTATGTTTTTTCTTTTGTGAAATCTGTACTTACTTCATTATCCATTTTTTTCTGTTTCTACTTTAAAGAACATACACACACACACACACACACACACACACACACACACACACATCTTTGTAGTTTTACCATATGTACAATAGGTACTTTTCCAAATATTCAAAGACCATTGTCTATTTTTTTATTTTTTTAAAAATTTCTCAAACTTCCTCTGTAAATGCTACCTTACTATTTAATTTATTCAAACATCCCATTCTATTCTCATTTCTTTAGATAGCTGGATTCTAACTGGAATTACACAGAGTCTTTAAATTGATTTTCAAAGAATTAACATTCTGACAATAGACAATATTGAGATGCTCAAGCCAAAAGCACAGTATATCCCTTCATTTACTCAAGACTTAGTTTATATTCCAGTGGGACTTTATACATTTTAGCATTTATATATCTCCATTTTGCAATGTGATTCACTTAAGACCTTTAAAATATAGTTGAGAGTTTCAGAATTGAAAACACAATAAATGTATAAAAAGTGCCATTTATCACATTATTGTTGACTATGCAATATTATATTTTGTACCAAAAGAGGTTTTAATTTTTATGCAATTGATGTATCTAACTATTCTTTTACATTTTCTCATTCTCCATGTTTTCTAACCAGCGATATGGTATACAGAGTCTCGCAAACTTTTTAACATATTAAAATTATTTTGCTGCTTGCATTCATATCTTAATTCACCTGGAATTCATTTTTATACACAGTTCAAGATCTGGACCCCAATTTTGTTTTTACTGTGATGGATGGACCAGTTATGTCAGCACCATTTATGAACTCATATAACTTTTTCCCACTGACTTGAATCAATATTTTTATCATATATTAAATTCTTAAAATATTGGAACATATTACAGAACACTGGTTATTTTATCTCTCACTATACCAAACCCACATTGATTTAATTTCAGCGGTTTCTGATTATCTTATGGTAATTCATAACTTAAGTTCCCCTTCACTGATCTTCATTTTCATTCTTTTAAAGGCTATTCTCCAGTGATTCCTTTCCATCCAAAGTATAATGTCACTTAATTCAACTTACAAAAAACCTCCATTGAAAAGTAATTGAAATTGCATGACATTCACATAATAATTACAGAGAACTGAAATTTTTATATATTGAGGCCCTTAACATACACTTTTTTCATGTGCCTTTACTTTTTTCAAGTCTTATTTTATGCTTTTTAATAAGATTTTTATCATCCTTGTTTTATTTTCTAATTAAAACAACTGAAAGTTGAGAAATTGCTAAGTTAAAACTGTACATATATATTTCTGTAAACACAGAAATAGAATTATTCAGTGTAACTCTTACTGACTTCTAGAAATTGTCAGAAATTTGACATTATGATGAAACTCACTGAAGCAGGTTCAGCTATGAGCCTAGAGAAAGGAAAACTTTGTTCTAGGCTGAAAACTGGACTGATTTTTTTGTTCCTTTACTGAAATTTGTAATTACTGCAATCCTATCTGAAATGGTTTTAGAAATATTATCTCTGTTTACTCTTGCAATTAAAGATACTATCTAAAATGAAATATTTTACTGTGTTCCTAGAAAAAGAATCTCTGAATACAGTCATTGTGGAATTATCACTTTGGAGTCTTACTTGACTAGAAAGTTTAGAAGCTTCCACAGCGTGTTCAAAATCTGGTCTTCCAATTACAGCAGGCTCTTTATTCATTATTCCTTGTCCTTTCTTGTACTCTGCCTAAAATGAACAATAAGAAAATATTAAATAATCTTACTTTCCAATGAAGAATTACAGTACCATTAGTCAAAAAATAATCTTATCCCATTAAAAATATTCCTTATAACAAATCAAATATTAAAATAATGATGGCTAAAGCAGGACTTTGACAGTGTAGCTACTTAAATAAATTGACTTTTAACAATAAAATAATAACCAACATTAAGCCTTCAGTAGCCAATCACTGTCATCTCCACCATTATTAACAGATACAGAAACAAATAGATGTTCGGGGAATTTCTGGGGAGTTGGTGCCCTGCGTGCTTCATACAGGTGGCATTCGTAATTCTGTTTGTTCCCAAGAACCAGTCTGATCATTCTGATTAACATGCATTTGAGTGTGGGAATTTTTTTTTTTTTTTTTTTTTTTTGAGACAGAGTCTCGCTTTTACCGCAGTTTAGGCTGCCCTGAGCTCAGCCTTGAACTCACAGCAATCCTCCTGCCTCTGCCTCCCAAGTACTGGGATTACAGGCGTGAGCCACCACGCCCGGCACTGTGGTATTTCATTCTGATTGCTGTTGGTGTAAATCTCCACATCCTGCATTGTATGTGGTTACTGGGGATTGAAGCCCTGGCCCTTGGCCTTGCAAGGCAGGTGCAGGAACCACTGAGCTAAATCCCTGGTCCGAGTTTGGTAATTATTGATTTTTGAAGTGTATATAGCCTATGTCATTCCAATACGTAGTTTCAGGAAAATTATCTCTAACAGGATTTGGGGTCTGTTTAAGTACAACGCCACTAACTGCAGACAGTGTGTTTGCAGAGAGAGAAAAGCAGCCAAGCCATATAGGAACCGTCCCAGGTGAGTGCTGGTGAAGGACACTGAGCACTATTAGCAACAGGGACGAGGCCACGCAGGGCACTCAGGATCACAGTGAGGTGAGAAGCCACATGGGAGGAGAAGATGCGACTGGGCCCTGCAGGCCGAGACACTGGAATATGATCTGATACCTAAACGGTACTTAACCCTTGTAAAGTGCGTCACCAGCCAGAGTCATACAGAGTGTGGGCTGTTTCTGCATGTTCTTGCATAATTCACATAATCATGTGGACAATTCAGGGGAAAACTGAGCTGTCATTAATTCAGATGGATTAATTACACTAACTAACCATCCAACTACCAAAGTAGTGCCCTGTCTCCTGCAAAAATTAATAACCTTTCTGTACAAGATTAAGAAAGACAAATTACATTGCTTATGATCTTAGAGTTCTGGGTTGCCTTCTTGATGTCCGGCCTGTCGAGCTCTGCCATGTACGTGTGGGTGTCCTGCACATCTTTCCTATAAGAAATCTGATCAAAGAGACAGTTAAGACTGAAGAAAAATGAATCACTTCATGTAGCTATTAGCTTTCGTTTCCATAATATTTTTCCTCTTTGCCATACAAGCTTAGAGAGTGCTGACCTGAAGTTACTTCTCCATGTTTTGACATCCAACATTCATTCTGGTATATTAACCCTTTATACTGTCCTCTATAATTCACTAACATTAACATAAATGTTAATGAATTCGGACTACCTAAAAGAATGACGCACAATACTAGCCCTCCAGATTTTATAGCCACATGCATTTGTTTCTAAATGCATACGTTTCGGTTCACTAACAAGCCACCAATCAAGCGCTTCCGCTTGCCCTGCACACAGTCTCAGCCTCAGGGGCCACAGATCAAGCCAGCTCACAAATACTGAAGACCATGCTCTTTGGAGAGGGGAGGCAGTGACGCTTGGCAACTTCCTCTCTCAGCTACCCCCTTCTCTCCCTTTCCCAACTGGATTCTTCAAATGTTTATGCCTAAGAAACTGAGTCATGGGTACTAATACTTTTGTTCTCTAACGCACCTCACTCCCATGACTTGATCTTCCCAAAATAAAAACAATTACATTTGAGGGATATCCTCTCTCCAAATGCTTGTTAGATACAAACAAGCCAAAGGAGGGAAAGTAGAGATTTAAAAAGAAAAAATAGATACATTTGGTGCCCTGGAAAGTCTTTTACATGGTGTTTACATTCGCTTCAATGACAAATGGGAGGAGAAATCAGAATTAAATTGACAGGACCTCTGACAGTCAGCACCTCACCCATCTATCCACTTCTCTAGTTTTCAAAATCTGCCCAGAGCTAAAGCAGCAATTGCCAGATGTGGTTCTATCCAGCAACATCACCAGAGGCTGGCCAACTTTCCTGCGATAGTGTATTCTACTAGTGTTGTAATGGAAGGTAGGTGGATGGGAGTGACCATTTAAAAATCCCATCGTAATTTTTCCCAGGTGGAGGTAGAACACAGAAATATGAACCACTGGACACCTATACAGAGTCCACAGTGAACCACATTTTGTACAAACTGAGTCTTTTTAACATTATCTACGAACTTTCTGCGATAGCACAATTTGGGCTACTTATTCAAAATTTAAATCCCTAAGTTGTTCTGGAGTGGAATTTTGGTAAACAGGGCCAGGAGTCTCATTTTCTTTTTCAGTACTACAGATCGTATTCAGAAGTACTTTACCACTAAGTTACATCTCTGCTCCATTTTCAAACTGCTTTATTTTGAGAGAGGGTCTTGCTAAGTTGCCCAAGGTGTCTTTGAACTTGTAAATTCATGCCTCAGCCGCTGAGCAGAACAGATTATAGACATGTGCTCCACATGAGCTAACAATGTAGTTTTAATCTCCTACTTGATCACTAAAACTAGTGTCCTCAGCATACCGATTTATCTTGTCATTTTCCTTTCAGCCTGCAGAGTTAAAAAAAAATTCCCACTTTCTTCCTTCTTTCCAAATACTCATCAGGAGTTAAGAAATGATCATGCATTAATACTTCAATAGGTTTCCTATGTATTCTTTTATTTCAATGAAACACTGATAGTCACTTTTATTTATTCTTTAAAGAGCTTTCATCTGCCTTCCCAGCAAGACAGTTTTAGACCACATTTATGAGCATGAATCTGTCTCACAACTGAATACAACTTAAACACAATTAGTATAATTTCAGCAAGAACATCTGCTTTCATCAATATTTGTATTTTCACAGGCTAGGCCTTAAGAAGTAGTTTCAGGTAGGTTTTGTGTGCACAGGTAGAAAAGAAACATAAAAGTAATCTGGAAAGTGAGTTATTTTGTTGGGTGAATTTCAAGTCTTTGGGGATTTTTAAATAGGCCATTTCATTGCCTTCAAAAAGCAGCACATTCATCTACAAGTGAAGGTAACTCAATCTCAGCCTACACTGAGTTAAACACAAGCTGTGTAAACAAAAACCAGCTCTCAGGTGAAAACAAACCAAGGTTATTACCCACCTCCAAGACTGACTCTATCTTAACTCACTGCATTCATATGAAAACCACTGGGGGGAAATATCTTTTTGTTTAGGGAAGAATAAGAATAAAAATGGAAACCTTTACTTTTTGAAAAGAACTGTAACCTTTCAGAAACCTCCGGTTTGCGCAGGTTACCTAATTATATGCTATTCAGCCTAATGACTGCATGAAGGGAGGTGAACGGCACAAAGGCTGCAGGAGCAAGACTCTGAATAGCGCCCCATCATCCATGGAAATTGCAAATTAGAGGCCAGCATATGTGACTCAAAACAAATATTAAGATTGACACAAGCTGCACTTCAAACAAGAGGACACCACAGAGCCGCACGGGAGAAAAGCACAGGCGCCAATCACCAGAGAGTTTTTCCAGAACCCACTACCCGGGGCTGCTCTGTGGGAGAGAGGCAAGCCCCTGGCTTTGCTCTGCACAAGGGCGTCTCACCATACTTGGTGCAGCACCATGGCGTCCTGAGGACAGCACCTGTTTTCCTGCATCTGACTTCCTATACCCCTGTTAGGTTGAGAGAACTTGTCTGATCTTCCTCAGCTGTCTGCAGCATGCGTCTGTCCACGGCACTGGACAAAAAGTCAGAGTGTCACACTGCAAAAGAGCAGGTTAGAGCCGGACAGTTTCCCAGCTCAGCTCGAGCCTCCTGTCCCGAACACACTGGAATGGTGAACTGAGCTCTCTTCTCCAGTCTCCTCATCAGCACATGGCGATCGATAGCAACTGCTGCAACTAAGGAAGGAAAAAGAAGAGATGCCACCCAAGGTGAGTACAACCTTGATGGCCAACAGTTGACTGTACATCATTTTCTGTAATCTTTGATTCCCTGCTCTGTTCTGAGTGCACAGAAGAGAATGGAGGAGGAGGAGGAAAGAAAAGGGAGGGAGAAGAAAGCAGGAAAGGAGGAGGAGGCGAGGAGCGAAAAAGGATGTACAGTAATATCTCAGAAGTAGACTCTAGACTACTGTGTACGCGATTAAGTATTACTCACACTCTTAGAGGTCTTTCTCTTCAAATCACCATAGTACCTATTAAACCAAATTCCCTTAGTACTCTTCTATTTCAAATGTGTTTTTAACTATTTATTCTTGGTCATGCACATCAGAAGGATTTTAGCAAGTTCCACAGTGGAAACTGGAATGTTTATGGGCTTTGCATTACTCTACTCCTATAAACATATCCCATCAAAATCTATCTTTGAGTTCCTACCTTATTTCGTCAAGTCCACCTCTGGCTCATGTGTCTTACTATTGTTTTAACCTGGACTTGTTCTCTCCTTATGCTCTCGCTACCTCCGTTTCCCAAGAGCTGTATCTTTTGCACATTTCCCGCATTTGAGCAGCCTGTTGGACGTGCCAGGCACCAAGTCCTTTACGTGCATGAAATCATGGACTACTCGGCCCACCCCATTGTCCTGGGTGGTCTATGTGCAGCACTCACTTCCAACACACAGCCTCGTTCTCCACCACACCCTTCCTTACATCACTATGAGTTAGACTAGGCCAGTGACAAGATCTCTTATGAAACTTTAAAAATACAGCAAAATAAAGCTTTTGCTTTCCAAGCTGCTCTGTCAGAGGATTCATAGTGATCTTTCTAGCTTTTTACATGTATACAATGGTGATCTGAGGCTCTATGGCAGGGGAGTTGATAAAACGAGAGAGAAGAAAGAACTCAATTGGACAGTGCAAGGAGACCACTTGGAGGCAAGACTACTGCCTGGGGCCTGAGGACTGGCAGCCTCCAAGAAAGCTGCCTCGGACAGACCCCTGGAGATGGAGGGTGGCACTCACAGGCGGACCCTGAAGAAAACCAACACGCTGGCCCTGAACCAATCCCTTCACTGCTCTGGTGAAGTATGAAATGATCCTGGGTGAGAAAAAAACAAGGTAAGATGATCCCATTTGACATTTGGGGAACAAAAGCCAGCGGTGTAGCATGTGAAGGGTCATAATCTTTTTTTATTTATTTATTTTTTTTAGGTTTTTTTGAGACAGGGTCTCGCTTTGTGGTTCAGGCTGGCGCTGAGCTCAGCCTCCAACTCACATCACAGCAATCCTCCTGCCTCTGCCTCCCGAGTACTGGGATGACAGGCGTGAGCCACCACACCCGCTACTGTGGTATGTGGTGCTGATTGCTGCTGGGGTGAGTCTCCATGCCCAGTATTGTTATGTGGTTACCAGGATTGAACCCTGGTCCTTGCACTTGCAAGACAGGCGCCGGAACCACAGAGCTAACTCCCCGGCCCAGGGTCATAATCTTGAAGCCCAAGTTCATTCTTTCTCAAGGAAAGGGGTCAGTAAATAGGAACGGGGACTGTAAATCCGGCCTCTTTTATCCAGAAGTTCTGGAGAGGGAACCCAGAACCTCATGGTAGCCAATGTTCTACCACAGAGTAATATCTTAATTATTTTACGATAACGCTTTTAGATATCAGTAAATGTAGGATTCAGCATATAGAAAAGTTTTCAATATTCTAAAAGATGGAGAAAAATATGGAGTCATATTTAGGACAATTGACCATTATTATGTTATCACTCTTTATTCTCCATTTTAAAGTCTACAAAAGGTTTTCTATTCATAACTTATTATCACCACTGTCTTGTGAAGAGGGCTGAAAGATGAACAAAACATGAATACACTTATTTTTAATACTAAACCCTAAAGCACTAAAATTGTACCTCATGTTGGAAAGCAACACGGAGCCATAAGTGTTTTTCCAGTATCATTTTACTGATTTATCTTTACGCTTTTTCACTTTCTGATGGAACAGAAATTTGTCTACCGATAAGTTTTTATTAATTTTTAAGACAATATATATATCATTCTTGAAAAGAACATTAAGTCTCTTGTTTCCCATGCAGACTATTTCTTCTTCATACACATTGAATCGATTACCAGTGTGCAGTTGGGGGAAAGCTTACCATTCCAACTTCATCTTATGCAGAGCACATGACTTATCAAACTCAGGATGCAAGCTTAAGATTTGTGTGACTTACTGCAGAATGACTGGACTTCGTGTCCCTGATAAGACTGATTAAAACTAACACAATGGAGGTTTTCATTACAAGCCCATCTTTAGGGGAAAAGCACAAGACAATACCTCCAGTTTCTCTAATTACATAAGGAAGATCTGGCAAGGGTACATCCCTCAGGATGTAGAAGGATTTGGTCTGGCTGTGTTTAATCATTTTGCTGTCACAGTATCAAGATAGCCCCCAAGAACCTTCCGCATATGCCCTTCTGACCTATGTACTTCATAATGCTAACTTTTTGTTGATTTGACCCTTCTTAAATTAAATGTTTCAATTATTCTGAATTAACTATGATATCACCTGTAACTCTCAAATTACCCTATAAAAACTGGAGGGCAACCAGGCAGGCTTAATATTCTATGAAGCTGTTCTTCTACAAAGCCTTTTGCATCTATTGTTCATTTACTATGGGAGGAAGTCCGGAAGGGGTACATATCAGTGTCCCTGCTTTACGGATGAGCAAACTGAAATTCAGGGATATTCACATGTCCAAGGGCATCCACATACTTTGTCACTTGGCAAAGTGAGTGCTTAACCGTGGGTAAAATAGATGCTGGAGTGGAGGGGATTCTGAAAAACATTTGTTTCTTTTCTGTGGTCACTGAATTTCAGAGGGACACAAGAGAATGGTCCTCGTCAACTGTCAGTTGTGCGGTGGTGAGAATTCAGCTGGACAGTTGCAAAGAATCCGCTCTCCAGTCCATTCTCCTCATTCACATTCTTAAAAGGCACCAGAAAGAGAGCAGCTATGAATGACAACTCATTGGTTCCCTCGTGAACATTCTAATAAAGGCATGACCAGGCATGACTAGACATGTGGCAAACATGAAAAGCTCTGAACAACAGCTGTCCTGGCTTCTTGGTTCACTAACAGATCTTTGAAAGCTGCCGTGATTTGATGGTCACAAAATAAAGTTAAGAAGAACATTCTGGGAGGCTGAGGCAGGAGGGCTGAGTCCAAGCCCTGCCAGGGCAGCTTTGTCACTTAGTGAGACCCTGCTCCCAAATTAAGAAAAAATAAAATGGCTGGGAATGGGGTTCAGTGTGAAGGTCCTGCATTTAAGCTCTACTACTGGAGAAAAACAGAAGAAAGGAAGTAGGGAGGGAGAGAGAGAAAGAGAAAATAGGGGGGAAGGTAAAAAGCAAGGATGTTGATTGTCACTGTTTCTAGGTTAATCAAATTCACATATGATGGCACATTTTAACTGTAAACCATTTATAGCCAAATGCAAAGAGACATTACACAAGAATAATTCTACTAGTAAAGTCTCTGCCCTGAGTTTCACTGGGCTAAAAATTTTTATGGGAGACAGGAATTTTTGTCTTCCTTTAGTGGAAATTCTGTAGATCAACCAGCCGAACCAAGAACTCCATATTAGCTTTCCTTGGAGCTTTGAAAAATCTACAGTTAAATTTCATACTGTAGGGACAATAAAGGTGTGATTCTAAGTGGCCTGACTCTGGAGAAATAACAGATATCAGAATATCAGATATTCTCTGGAGGAATACTCCTCACAGGTAACATATAAATCTCATTCTCTCTTTAAATCTAAGCAAATCACCGTACACACTTTTTAAATGGGACTATCATGCAGACTTTGCATGTGAAGGCTGAAGGAGTGCAGAGGGGTCTAAGTAAACACATCTTTGCCAGCAAGGACAAGAGTGTTGAAGGGAGGAGAAAAGGGCTTGGGACTCCATTTCCTCGACCCCTCAATTAAACACTTCTGAGAGAAGAGGCAGAATTAAAATAAGAAGCTCAGGTCTACAACAAGGAACTTCTGGATCTGAATTTCACTGACTGTTACAATTAGAAAGTGACACCAGCCCCAGCCAGCCCACCAGCCACTCCCTAAGCCTCGAGCCCTTTGCCTGGATTCGAGGCCTTTTCAGCCTCAAAGGAACAGGGACTCAGAGTCTTGGTTATTCTTCCCTCTCATACATTTGAACTCTGATGGTGTATTTAGCATGCTCTTCCTTTTAAAAACTTCATTTAAAATCTTGACTGACTGCCAGTGACCTTCAGGAAAGAATCGATGAGGTACAAAGGGAAGAGTGAACTCAGGAGCCTGATTCCTTCAGCTCATTTTCTGCATCTACACACTGGGAATGAGAAGCAAGGGTCTTGTGAGGGTTGAAGGTGATCAAAGTCTTGGCATGGCACCTGGTGCATGAATGAGGTGGGTAAGTGGTGGTTGTGGTGATTATTATGGCCATTCTGTAAGCAAACAGCGCTTACAGAGCCTCTCCCAATAATGGCCACCCTGCTTACCAACTGCAGACACATAGCCTCTCCAACTCCTGTCAGCCCTAAAGCACCCGGGAAAGGGGCTCCAATATGGGCAAGTGCACATGTCTGGGTTAGATGTCAACCTACACCCTGGTTTTACCTAAACATCAACCTCTTGCAACTTAACACCAAATAGCTGCTGTCAACCTGCAGCAAGACACTGTCATAACAGGCCCTGGATGTTTGGAGCTGGCAAAGCACCTTCAGGAGGACGGTGGTTTGGGACAGACTGTGTGGGTGGAACATGGCACAACTCAGAGTCCTCAGCAAGCGGAGCTTGGGTGCTCTGACTGGGTCTAGCCTGTGAAGAACCTGACCTTGAGCTCCTACACATCTGTTGGAGAGAGAGCACTCTTGCGGAGGAGACAGACAAGCTTCCACTGCAGTCCCAGAAGAAATCACTCTCCTAGACCAACAGGATGGTGTGGCCCATTGAGCAGATGCCTCCGCAGGCTTGACAGGGTGGGAACTCGTAACAGGTGCGACTCTGCTCTCTACAGATTATCCTCTCCCCCTCAGTCCTTGCTCCTACGTGAGCTGTTAGGCATCTATGGCATCTGCATGCCATATTTGCTGGGTCTTCCTGGGCTGCAATCTAGCTCGTGCCTGAAAGATCCTTCCCGGGTCACTGACCGCTGATACTTTTCTCCAGTGCTTCCACTGCAGGAAAGGGGACCATGAGCTTAGTATCCAGTCAAAGAAGCTCTGGAAGCACCACTAATCCGACAGGTCAAAGAACCCACATTTATATTCTGTGAAGCAAAATTTTCAATGCCTGACCACTTTTTAAAAGTCCACAAGGCGGGCCGGGGATTTAGCTCAGTGGTTCCGGCACCTGTCTTGCAAGCGCAAGGGCCTGGGTTCGATCCCCGGTAACCACATAACAATACTGAGCATGGAGACTCACGCCCAGCAGCAACCAGTACCACATCCCACAGTGCCGGGCGTGGTGGCTCATGCCTGTCATCCCAGCACTCGGGAGGCAGAGGCAGGAGGACTGCTGTGATGTGAGTTGGAGGCTGAGCTCGGGGCCAGCCTGAACCGCAAAGCGAGACCCTGTCTCGAAAAACCTTAAAAAAAAAAAAGTCCACAAGGTTTCAGGGACCGTCACCAGAATAATTCAGATGCACCCTGCATAGATAAAGAAATCTGAAAGCTGTTTTGGGATAGAGTGTTATATTTAAATTTCAATAAAATCCTTCTAAGTCTTGAAGTGTATCACAGTTTTCCAGGAAATGGTGACGAACACTCTTCCTTACATTGCTTTGGTGTTTAGCCACCTCCATGGCATGCTTGACTTCAGGTGGCTCCTTCATCCGGGCATAATCTGAGAGTCCTTTGGCAGCACTGTGCTTCTGTCTATAGGCAACCTTAAAACACAAACAGTTATTGTTCCTGTTAGTGGCCCAGAGAATTTTTATCTGTTAGTCCTTGGCATTTCGCTAGGATTTCAGATATTTAAATGCCAGCAACAGTTAAATTTGCCTGAGTCTCCAAACTGAGACAACATACATAATGAGCTCCATGCAGTACTTCCAGTCAAACTCACAATTCCAACGCTGCTGTTCACTGAACACATCCTTGACCAGGAGATGAAATCTCCATTTTTATTCATCTAGCTTAAGTCTTTCTGCACAGTTTGGGAAAATCTTCCACATCTGAAAGTTTTCAGTTATAAATGCTCAAGGCTTAAATCCTGAGAAAACAACTGACCAGGGGAAGATTATAGAATATGTAAAAGAAGACTGTTCATTTTTAAGTGAAAAGTTCTGATTTTATGTAGGCACAGCTATCACATAATATAAACCTCATTAAGAGTGCAAACCTTTGGAAAAAAGTATAGTAAGCTAGCAAAATTCTCGGTATGTCAAGCTTTATCCTCTTTGGGGAATCTGAACACTGCACCAATTCTATCAACTACCAATCTGGTAAATTTGTTCCATACTGGGCTGGGGCAGGGACATGAGAAAAATACCAAAGTAGATATACCTAAACTCTACAGCAGAGCTAGAAATTAAAGATCCAAAAGACAATAATTAAATTTCTACCTTCAATTTATATAATTTATTTCTTTCCTTCACAATGTTTAAGTCCTTTCCTTAATGTTTACAGAATGCCTTATTGTCTACGTTCACTCACTGGAACACATTTGTCCTATTGCCTTGAACCTCAGCATCCAGAATTTAGTGTTCCACAAAGAAAATGAGCATCATTGAAGATCTGCTAAGTGACTGAACAAGTAATTGAATGAGTGGAAATAAAACAGCAGTATATAGAGAATGGAGTAGCAAAATTTATTTTTAAATACACAAGAGGTTAAGAATAAAAGTATATTAAGAGAGATAGAATTTGGAATTGGAATTCCCTAGCATAATAAAAGCAACTTAAAAAGAAAAACTAGAACAGGCTTCACCAAGAACAAAAACTAGTCTAATTTTCAGTGGGGGAAAAAACTCCCCATCATCCTCCAACAAGATGAGCTCTGGAGAGCTCCACTCTATCTTACACATCTTTTAATATCCTGCGCCTGTCATGGTGAATGGCACCGAGGAGAAAGGCAATAAACACTTAGTGAGTGGGAGAATAAATAAGTTTATTCAATATTCCCATAAACTTTACACTCCACATCGGCTTTTATAAACAGAATTAACTACTCATTTAAAGGAGTAAAGTGATGATTATGAAACTGATTTTTATAATAAAAACATCATATCTTCCCATCCCAAAACAGCCATCTAGTACAACCATGAATGCTCAAATCCCTTCTCCAGCTCCTTTTCCTTAAAACCTCTTCTGCAAGAGAACTCAATTTGGGACATAAGTCTCTAAAGTTTGGAAGCGCCAATTAAAAATTCTTCTCTTAGTCAAATGTCCATCTGTGTCCCCACAGTCACACTAATCTGACTACACAGAAAAAAGTCAATTCACAGTTCAGAACTTCCACGCCACCACGGAGTCCACTCCTCCAGGACATCTGCCTAGAAGAAGTGGGGGGAGCACTGACCATGAGTGTTCTTCTTCAGCCAAACTCCAATCTACACATCTCTTTCTTAAGATGCCCACAATGGTCTCAACTAAACCGAATCAGAATCCTTTCAATCAATCCACTTGCTAAAGGCCAGGAATGCATCCGCAGGCCATAACATTTCCCTTTCAATGGAGAGGAAGAGATTTCAGTCAACTGATGCAATTAAATCGTATTCAGTCCTTGCTAGCCAGGTTCCCAGATTCAGTTCTGCATCTCTGGTTGGTTACCGGGACTCAAATGGACAACTCACATTATTCCAAGTATAGTGCATCGTGTGAGTCTATCCATCAACTTACTCCATCAAGATGCCTCCTTCTGATGGACATGTCCTTACGTCTTCATCAGTGACTAATGGTAACCAGGAAAACCCTTAAGAACTTAAGGAGTCCATTACATCATTTCCATTACACTTTGTATTACAACTCTGGGGGGAGGAAGCAGGAGATTAATGGGTGGCCAAGTCTAGAAACGCAAGTAAAGATTTTTATGAGATCTGTGTCTGCTTTTAAATTAAAAGTGCTGGTGCTCACTTCGGCAACATTCACATTAAAATCAGGACTGCTAGAATATGCTGACCTCCTTTCTGACGGGTGCTTGGTGTACTGTGTGTATTTTAAACCATCAGACTTGTGACTTTTTAACACAACCGATGCAGATGATCACTCTGTGAGTTATCATCGAAACAGTGACTCTGACTCACAAAGTTCCATTTCTGAAAGTACTTTCATAAAAAGGCTACATAATTTTCTACTTGCAGCTTTAAAATAGTCATTTCATTTATAGCTTCTACTAAGTACCACTTAGAATTAAGATTGCATAAATTGAAGGCAGCTGAACTTTATTATATTAATTTTCTTCCTTAAAATAGCTAATGGAAAATTATGACAGGCTAATAAATTTTCTGATATTTTGATTTCTTAGCATTTGTCATAATTACACAGTATTTCTCTAAATTCAAATAGTTTTCTTCATACTTTGAGAACTCAGACTGATATGACTTTGGGCAACTAAAGAATGAAGAGCACTTGTAATAGTCATATACTTACAGGTTTATATAAGTAATGCATACATTTATCATACACATTTTATCTTTTAGAAGGTTTTTATATCTTATATCCACATAGGTACATACAATACCTGTATATGTCTGCCTTATGGTGTATTTTTAATACTATTTGGATAAATGTGCTTTTAACCCACAGCGTAGATGTCGCAGAGCTCCAGCCCTAGAACCCTGTGGCTCTGAGAACGCATAACTAAGCTGCTCGGGCCAGAGGCCTGAACGGCCTATACCGGGTCTGGGACAAAGGGCTAGTTAGCCTCTGCCTGAAACAGTCCTGCTGAAAGAGATTCCATGATTTTCTGGCCCACTGTCCACTCCATTTGGGGGTTTCTTTGGGATCTCTACCTATAAATCCCTTTCATAGGGGATAGCTAATAAAACGCCATGGCTCTCTTCCTCTCGTTTTTCAAGGGCATTTTTCCTGGCAATGATCTACAAGTGCACAGCTAAACAGCATTTTCTTCTCACACTAGCTTGAACCAGGAGGTGCACACAAGCTGGTTTTAAGTTAAGGGTTTGTTCTTCAAAAGGCTCAGGCTTGGGCCGGGGAGTTAGCTCAGTGGTTCCGGCACCTGTCTCGCAAGCGCAAGGACCCGGGTTCGATTCCCCGGTAACCACATAACAATACTGAGTGTGGAGACCCATACCCAGCAGCAACCAGTACCACATACCACAGTGCCGGGCGTGGTGGCTCACGCCTGTAATCCCAGCACTCGGGAGGCAGAGGCAGGAGGATTGTGATGTGAGTTTGAGGCTGAGCTCAGGGCCAGCCTGAACCACAAAGCGAGACCCTGTCTCCAAAAACAAACAAACAAACAAAAGGCTCAGGCTTTTCACTAAAATTCAGAATGCCATTACGTTTCAGAATTCTCTGATACTCCAAATCACACCACCGTAAATCTGACACTATCTGGACACAGTGGAAACTCAGCTGTTCGCTTATCACAGACACTTGGGAACTGCTCTTCTTCTCTCTTGCCTCTCACTGCCAGGTCCACTTGGAGAAACAAACCCTTAAAACTAACAAAATGAATGCATCTAAGTCTAAAGAAATAGCATCACAAGCAGGCAAATCTTTGAGACAGACATCTTATTCAGGATCTAGGTTTTTTTTCTTCCTGCAAGTGCAGAGATTCATCCCAACAGAAACCATTACTAATCAAGAGTACCTACATGTCAGACCAGGACTTAGCTCAGGAGCACCAAGCCTGCCTCTCAAGTGCAAGGTCCTGAGTTCAATCCCTGGTACCAAAAAAAAGGTATCCACACATCCTTCCCAGCAGGGTCTATTCTTTCATAGGATGGCACATGTTATCATCAGTGAGAACCTATTTTGACCAAAAACAGTAGGAAAATCCCACAACATCCAACATAAACTGATTTGCTTGTTAAATTCCACATTGTGAGTGTGTGTACTATAGACCCACTTATGTTATTCAAAGGTGAAAACGACTGTATACTTCAAACTATTTGAACTTAGAGAAATACTGTGTAAGGTGTGAACATCTGAAACTGTTGCCTTCCCAAATAAACATTAAGATAAGATTACATTTTTCTATGTTTATTGCATCATTGTTGCTCATCCCATATCAAGTATTGTGCTACAGTGACGTGCTTTATGAAATATCCAGGATTACCAACAAGTACCCTGGCGACCTGATGTTGGCAGAAAAAACAAAGGGCAAGGAGGTCACAGCCAAGCCATGCAGACCCTGGACATCATGTGTTTTTCACCTCGTGTTGCATAGCTGAGATTAGTTACTGCCAAACTGGGTGCACAGTGGACGTTTAAATCTGTAACAGTGGATTACTCAAAGATGTTCTGCAAAGAGTAAGTGTACTTACTATTTGTAAAAGAGACTGATTTTTAGGCCATTTTATAATTGTTGCAGTATCTTCTATAAAAAAGTAAAGAGATTCTAGAGGAAAAAAAGTAAATTGTTTAATAAGAAAAAGGGGGTAGAAATGGAAGGAATCTATGCAGTGAGTGTGATTACAAACTCAGACTCTGGAGACAGACTACCCATGTTGGTGGACGGATTCTGCCCTCTCTGAGCTTGGAAAAGTTACTGAAAACTCTGTGCTTTGGATTCCACAACTGTAAAACTAGGACATCTTGGGGGGTTATCGTGAAAATTTAATGGCACAAATACACGTGAAGTATATAGAACAGGACCTGACAGATAGTCACTACTTCTATGTGTTTACTGTCCTAAGCTGCAACACGGCATAAAGAACAGGAACTATGCAAAGAGAAGCACAGAAGACCATGGTCTCAAGGGACATCCGTTTTCCTACAAATGACTCACGTTTATCTTTCGTTTCCCAGATTAGTACTCCACTGTGTGTAAATACCATCAAATACACAAGCTCACACATCACCTGGTTTCTCTCACGTGAGAAATCCAAAGTATAAATAAAGAGCAAAACAGAAGACAGATAAAAGGAAGTAGGAGGATAGATCATTCTCAAAGGGGAAGAGGATCAAGAGATGGGAAGGACAAGGAGAAAGGGAAGGGAGATGAAAACGGAAGTAAGATGTGTAACCTACAAGGACCAGCTCCACACAAGGAGTGTAAATATTATGTACTACAGACAGGTTCTTTTTTAAAAATCTAAAACATCTACTGAATGCTCCCCGAGCACCAGTTTGAAGAGTAGAGTCGGAAACATGATAGTTCAGCTCCCTGCTCGCCACTCATGTAGCTTAAGGAGCTAAGTGATGAATAAACAAGGTAACAAAAATTAAAACTCAGACTATGTGATGAAGAAAGCCATGAGACAGAAAATAACAAAATACTTTGAAATGTTGTTTTAAGAAATGCAAACAATTAAATATGTTAAGAACACTCATGTGTCAATATACTATAAAGGAATTAATTACCCCTACACTCTTCTGGATTCAAAGTGAGTTTATATAATGGCCATTCTTCCTGGTCTGCAACCAGGAATCACCAAAACCAGCACTTTTGCTTTTCTGGTAGCCTGAGAGATCCTGTGTGAAAAGCACATGCCACAGAGCAACAGTTTCAAGATCTACTTGTGTAACACATGGATCTTGGACACTGGGCCCCAAATTTAACTGTTATTTATGTGACTTTTACAATGTTACTGAAAGGCTCTCTGCTGAGGGATCAAATGTTAAATCGCAGAAACCTTTAATAGCAGCCATTCAACAGCCATGTAAACTAAATGAGGTTAAAATTGGGTACATAAACAAGAATAGATGTGACATGGAAAAATACGTCACTGACATTAACTTGCACATCCTGCGCATTTCTGATATTTCACTGGAGGCTACTGGTAGCAGATGAGCAGCTGCTTCCAATTTTCATGCAGTGTTTAACACTCTCGAATGCTAAATGCCTGATATGAAGTTATACGCCTGGTCAGCATCATCAGCAACAATCTGTGCAAACCACACCTCACTCTGAAGCTGGGAGACTTCTCGTGCAAAGACGCTGTCGATGGTGGCCGGCATCCGCTTGTAAAGAGAGTTGGAGAGATCAGCCTTGGTCCTTCCTTTGTATTTTGCCTGGCACAGGGGAGAAAAGAAAAGATATCCTTTTTTAACCCGCTAACATAAGAAGAAAGTAAAAAGAAATTTTCTCTAGAAACAGAACTGATTTTAAAATCTGCAGAGCATTTTACTTTTATTTACTAGAGCCAATAAGTGTTTTCTGAAAAGACAGCAATAAATCTCATTTCTTGCAGAGAAAGCTTTACGTGAGATATGCAAGAATATAATAACTTTTTCTACTTAAACCCGTACCTGTTTCTAAAAATAAATCTACTCTGTGCATTGACAGGTTTGTATGCTTCTTCAGTGAAAAACCCTGAAATGCTTGAGCTCTCTCAGAAAAACAAGTCATGACTGTCTGGGACCTGATTGCCAGTGGCCGGAAGGTGGGGTGGGGGCCTCTGGGAGGCTCGTGTCAGCTCCGAGAACAGGATCACTTGCACTACTCTGGGACTCTTCTGGTTCCATGTAAAAGTTTAGGGCTGTTACCTCCCCCAAATGAAAGCTAGATAATATGAAGGAGGGAGATCGATCTCAAATGGGAAGGGGAGAATGAAGACACAACCTCCAATGTGAAAAACAATTTTACCAGCTGTTCCTCAGACAAAGGACTACTATCTAGAATGTACAGAGAGCTTTAAAATATCAGACTCCTCCAAATTTAAAGACCCAATTTAAAAATGGGCATCGGAAATGCACAGACATTTCTCAAAGATGTAAAAACAACAAATAAATATATGAAAAAATGTTCAATATCATTGGTCATTTGGGAGATGCAAATGAAAACTCTGAGATTTCATCTCACTCCAGAAAGAATGGCTGCTATCACAAAATCAACCACCAACAATGCTGGTGGGCTGTGGGGAGAAATGAACCCTTTTCCACTGTTGGTGGGAATGAAGACATGTTTGACCACCGTGGAAATCAGGGTGACCACTGCTCAAAAAATGAGGATTAGAGGTCCCATTTGACCCTGCTATTTCCCTGCTAGGTATATACATGACAGAATGAAAAGCATCATACCACAGTGACATAGGCACACCATGTTTACAGCTAAATTTTGGAAACAGCCTAAATGCCCATCCACTAGAAACCAGAAAAAGAAGATGTGATTTTTTTTTAATAAAACAGAGTACTAATCAGCCATAAAGAATGATAAACTAGGGTTGGGGAGTTAGTTCAGTGGTTCCAGCACCTGCCTTGCAAGTACAAGGACCCTAGTTCAATCCCCAGTAACCACATACAGTGCTGCCCACCAGCAATCAATAGCACAGACCACAGTGCTGTGTGTGGCTCATGCCTGTGATCCCAGCACTCAGGAGGCAGAGGAAAGAGGCTTGCTGAGTTCAAGGCTGAGTTCAGGACCAGCCTGAACTACAAAGTGAAACCCTGTCTCAAAAACAAACAAACAAACAAAAACACAAGAATGATAAACTGGTAGGGGAAAGGAAAGAAAGGAAAGTATGTGAGAAAAGAAGGAAAAAACATAAGCAAAGGTTTTATAAATAAGGTGGGGAGAGGAGGAAGGAAAGGTGGGGTAATAGGGAAAAAACAAGAACCAATGTCATGCACAGGTACAAATCCCCAGAGATGAACGTGATCGTAACGTAGAGCTAAAATATACCAATAAACTTAAAGGCAAAATGAAGAGTGAGATGAGGAAGGAAGGGGAGGAAGAGGACGCCGAGGGGCTGGGATGTGCTGCCTACATGCTCCAGCTCCACACAAGCAGCGTGACCATTCTCTACCACACACACTAAGAAAATAAATACATGTTTTAAAGCTTCTAAAAAATAGGTAGCAGAACACAGATAGATAGAAGTCGTAAGCGCCAGCACTCTCCGGTCCCGGGGGAGACTGAAGTTCACAGTGAACTGTTATGTATGTTATGAGAAACTGGAAGACAGGAACCTGGCTCCAAACACAAAGTAATGATAGGGACATGGAAACATTAATTACTTTAATTTGCTCGTGCCTCCCAATACACGTACTGAAACATCACGCTGTACCCCACGAACATGTACAATTAGCACGTGCTAATCTTAACTTTTTTGATGTTTAAGGAGATGGAAATGTTAACCACCAAGATTTAATCACCACACGCTGTATATATGTATTGAATTAGCACACTGCATGCTATAAATTTGTGCAATTAAAACATTAACTTCTTTAAAAGAAGAAATGTGTTTCTCTATTTGAATCTTCTCATCCCCCTGCAGCCACAGTTGGGGTGGGAGGTGCTTGTCTGCTGTCTGAGCCTCTCCACCCCCAGCCTGCAGGGCTCTGGGCAAGCTCCATCATTACTCCAGAAGACAAACAGTCATTCACTGTTTCCTCCTGGGGAAATTAGGTTCAAGGGAATGTAATAGATCACACACTTGAAAATTTTTGCTCTGCAGTGAACTCCCCAGGAAAATTAATTCATCACAGAGAGCAAGAACACCAAGAGCTTCCCCACACAGAAGTCACATGGCTAATAAAACACGCAGAACCATATTCCTCCCTCCCCTGACAGAGTCCTCGATGCTCCTCCCCATGCAGAGCCTGATTTGAGGGTTTGTGTGTTAAGTATATATCCTGTGGAAGCCTTTGCCCCTACAATTATAGATGCTGGTAACACTAACAGAAAATGTACTAATTTTCTCAAAATTGTTTCATGTTGGCAGAAATAATCCCGAGAACATCGCAGTGACCTTAGTCCAACATACCTTGTGAGACACTAGAGGTCAGTCATTTATAGCACGATTTTATTAACTGGCTTTTTCAAGTTTATTCACAGGCTACACTGACATCTCAACCTAGAAATTACTGTTAATATTATGCTTTATAGTGCAGCATAAACTGCAGTTTTAAATGATTCCAGAAATAAACGGCATGACTTCAGCTGGAAAATGAATACAGTGTATTTCTCACTTCATGGTTTCATAATAGATATCTCTGTTGGGCTGAATTTTATCCCACTAAAAACAGTTTATATTAATTTAAAATGATTAGTCAAAGATAGTTCATTTTATGGAATTAGCTCATACAATTTATTTATTTCCAAAGTGAGATTTAACTGTTTATATCTAATACATCCATTAGGAAAGTAGTAAGTCAAAACATTTAAAATAAATGTTTTTTCCAATGCTTTCTAATTATTCAATAAAGTTATCCCTTTTCAAGAGTAATTCTGTGTAAATGAGGGCTAGAGTCAAAGTATAGATCGACTGGTTAATAAAATCTACTCCAATATACTAAAGTCAATTTACATGAGTTAATTAACATAGTACACAGAATTAGGTAAGTTAAATATTACCAACAGTCAATGGTGCCTTCAAAAATATTCACTAATTTTAATACATAGATTTTTATGTATATAAATAGAAAAAGCAAAACAAGCCATTTTCAAAAATTTGGGGGATCTTACCTCAGAAATAAAAGCACCAATATGTTTCACATGGTTGAGCACAGGAGTGTCAGGTACAAATGTACACTTGTCCTTAGACTTTTTATACTCTTCTTTATAATGGATCTAAAAAAAAAAGAATCTACATAAGAAGGAAAATATTTGTAATGGACTTTCCTGAACAAAGAATTAAGTTAGTCAAGTCTATTTTCTTAAGAGAAGAATTTTCAAAGCAAATTAATCAGTTCTACCCAGCTATCCCCCTCGTGGGTGTCTTCCTGCAAGAGTTAAAGACATCAAGCTATAGTGACATGTACACATCCACGTACATAGCAGCACAATTCACAACAGCTAAATCTTAGAAGTACACTATATGCCTACCAACAGACAAACGGATAAAGAAAATGTGGCATTTATATACAGTGGAGAACTACTGTGCTAGAAAGGGTCATTTGTAAAAAACAAAACAACAAAAAAAAAAACCGGATGCACCATGGAAACATAACATTAACTGAAATAAATCAGACACAAGCTCAAATGCCATATGGTTTCTCTCATGTGAGACATACAAAGTATAAATAAAGAGCAAAATAAAAGACAGATAAAAGGACTCTGGGAGATGGATCTACTACAAATGGGAAGGGGACCGGGAGATGAAGGGGGGGAGGGTGAAAGGGGAAGGAGTCGTTAAAAAGAAATTAAGAAACATCATGTACCAAATATCCACGATGAGAGTAGTCATTATACATCACAAACATACACTAATATATGAACTTTAAAATGGAAATCCAGCCCAGAACTTCAGGCAAGGAGGGGTGGTGAGGAACGAGCAGGGGTCCCGTCACTGTTAGTAAGACTGACTCACATCCTTCGGGACCTACTTGCACCGAGAAATCACCCAACAAGCTCCAGGTCACCCACAAGGCCCCGGTTCATTGTTACCTGTAACAGTGATTCCGTGGTCAAGCAGACGGCTGCCTGGAAACCGCGCAGCCATCGGAACAGAGGTGGTACACTAGGAGGCAGAGGTAGGACCTGGACACAGGGGTCACCACCCAAACGCTGGTCCATTACGGGCTTTGCTACTACTTAAATGCCCCCAGTCAAACCTGCCAGGCTTAGGGGCACCTGTCACCTCCTCTCAAGGGCAGAATCAGCCCAGAATGTCTGACAGGTGGAGACACCTGGCAGACAGGCTAGAGGAAGGCCAGGGGGCTGTGGCAAGCAGCTCGCTTCCTCCCCGGGATCTCCCGGGGTGGGGGAGGGGAGGGGAGACACCAAAGCGGCCAGGAAATATGGGGCAGGCCCTATCGCGTCCTCCAGTCACCACACTAATTGCCGAACCATCTGAACGCTGGGGAGGCAAAGCTTAGGCAAAGCTTAGCTAAAATTTATATCACCCTGTAGGAGACACGTTCCTCTACACAAGACTACAAATGGTTGAGCTCAAAGAAGTGCCCCAGCTCCCATGGTAAATCACACAGTCTCCCTAATGCTGGCGGAAGTGACTGCTGAGCGCGGGCAGCAGCGGGTCCTCCGAGGGCACCGGGATCGAGAGTCCGCGGGACGCACCCGCCCAGCGGCAGCCCCGGCCCAAGGACACGCAGTGAGGCGGTTTCAGAAATCCCGACTCACTGCTGCGATGTCAACGCCTCCCACATTAAACTCGTGCTTTATTCATGAAATCAACATGAGAACATATTTATCTTATCTGAGCACTAAATTACTTTTTTTCTTCTCAGAGATTAGCCATAATTTTAGGTTCCTGCAAATCGCCCTCCTCAGTCACTAGTAATTAAATCCTTAATGGCAGTGTGATAAATAGCAGGCTATTTTGATCATAAGGAGAGAAAAAGTTTCTCCATTATGTAATTAAGTATGAGAAAAATAGCCTATCATTAGGCTTAAGTTTGACTCATTATTTTTATCTGTTGCCACCATCTTTCCCCATCACATCCACATTCTCCAGCGCAGTGGTGGGAGGGGGTGGCCAGGCCTCTGATAAGGGCTGACAGCTCGGAATGTGCGGCCAGGAGGACTGGATAAGGGTGAAGTATTTACTTCCTTGGCTATAGAAGCAAACAGTTCCGTCTTAACTGCACATTCCTTGACTCCTTTTGGTCTTCACTTAAAACAAAATGTACATACATCCGTCTCTTTATTTTTCAGTTGTACCTCAAAACCTAAGGTCGTTGGCTTTTTGTCATTCAGTTTACAAAAGTCATTGGAAGTCACACACTTGGGGACTGTGTAGATCTTCTACTGAATGTGTGTGTGATTCCTATGAATTTTACAACATGAATGCTTAAGTTTTCTAGAAATAAAGGCTGTTACCTATCAGTAGGATTTCTATGCCCAGACGATGGGAACTGGTCATTGAAAGGGATTGTGCTGTCAACCACATAAAGGCTAGGTTAAATAAAAATCACCCAGTAGACGGCTCTTTCCTACTAGGAGCAGCCGGCAGAGTCTGCTGCACAGGCTCCTTCACTCCTGCTGATAAAACCCAACAGGATTTTTGTAAGCGGCCAGAGAGGACACACTGATGGAGATCCGGCCTGTGACTGGCCTGGGGAGGGCAGTGCCGCACTCCCGCCGTGAGGCTGGGGCAGAAGTCTCCCCAGAGCGCTGCTATGTCGCTGGGTAAGGACGACACGCTGGTCCTCCTTTCCTCTTTCCCCACACTCCTGGGTGGCAGCAGTGATGTCACCACAGACAAGAAGCCACCACCACACCAAGGAGAACGGAGAGCAGGAGTCGGATGAACAGACACCCACTGTACTGACACTCACCACCCGACCTCCAGGCAGAGAAACACCCCGACAGCCCGCGGCCAAGTCACCGGGACAGATTCTTCCTGCCACCTGCAGCCATCTGCAGTGCTCAACAACACACAACCCAATGCACATTCTAATTAAGAAGGGAAGGGGCACAGCTAAGAAGTGTATGGCCAGAGAGGTTCCCAACACTAACTTCCTCCCTGCTAACCCCGCAATGTCTGGACTACAGTGAAGGACCAGTGAGCTCAGTGCTGCTCCGACTCTGACCAAGTCTCTTTCAGCGGCTCCAAGACAAGCTGACAGCTGGAACTGGATGAAAAGTGTGGAAATATTTGAGGCTCTTTCCTCTCACGAGCTCTCCTAGCTGCAAACACTGAGAATGGCTTTCTCAACGAGCGAAGTCATCCCAGTTAAGTTCAGGAAAGAACTACAGCTCCATCATGCCGCCTCTGCAGGGCAGGTCACGGCGAAGGCCGCTGTCCCAGGATTTCTAACTCAGTTTGGAAGAGCAGCAGGGAACTTGCTGTTGCACGTGGGGGTTCATCTGTCACAATGTTCATTTGCCTGGATAATGTCCCCACCACCACGCAAGCGAACACCCTAAAACGCTTTGAACAAAACAGAGTCAGAGACTGCTGTGAAGGCAAACAAGCTTCTGCTCAAAGCCTCTCGTGCCTCGTGTTCAGGAAACCCACAAGAGTCCTTTCCTCCACACTTCTTTATGACCGCCTGTCAGAACTGCCGGCTCCATGACTCGAGATGCTCAGCAGCGTGCATAGGTTTAATTAATGCAAGGAATTGACTGTGCGTTTGACAAATGATTATATGACAGAGTTTAGCTGGAGAAATAAAAAGGGTTACGTGGGTAACAGAAAGCACAGAGGAGGCTGCCTCGGAGGACTAACGTCCTCCATGGGTGGGAATGAGTCCTATGGAGGCAAAGCCTGCTGAGGGGGGGGCCAGTGTAGGCAGAAGCTGGATGGGAGACGGCAGGAGAGGGGAGAAGAGACAGGGGGATCGGAGGTGGGAAGAGGGAGGAGAAAAGGCCAGGAAAGGAGAGAAAATCGCCTCACACTGATCGCAGAGTGAAACCACTTGACCAGAAAAGCTGCCATTTCTCTCTGTGGAGAATTCTGAACAGCACAGGCCTCCCAGGACTGACCTCCGGGCCAGTCTCACACCACATTTCTGTACACTGCCTGCCACGGGCTGACACAGCCAGGTCCCCCGCCTGCTGATGCTCCCAGCTCTCACAGGGAGTCAAGTCACAAGCTGAAAGCGATGAACCCCAGAAGTGGCCAAAGGCCAGGTGAGAGAGCAGAATACCACAGATTTCATCCGGGACTCAGGCGCTGAGAAAGATTCTCACTACTACTGAAGGCAATGGGTTCAAGCTGTCAGCTGCAAGTCAGATAGCAACACTGAACATGGCTCTGACACGTGACAGAGTCTGACAGAGACGGCCCAATGGCTTTCTCAGCCCCCAGACCCAGAAAGCTCCAGGCAGCCTCACAACCCACGCACACACAATCCAAGGCCTCCACAGCCGGAGCTCATACCCCAGGCAAGACTGGCAAGGCTGGAATGGGTCCAAGAGGCATCTCTGGCGTGGGGAAGGGCATGCGGACTGGCCGTGCAGACGGGAAATGCCATCAGGCCACCTTTCTCATCTAGCAAATGAGGCAGAGTGGAAAGTGCTGGGCTCTGGACACAGCCGGACCGATGTGCGCTTGAGCCTTGTCCCCCTACTACCTGCCTGGTTCAGTTGTCTGCGAAAAGCTACTCCGCCTCAGCTTCCACAGCTGCAGACTGGGCTGTGAGCACCCAGGACACAGGCTCGCAGAGACCCTGGCACAGAAACTCAGGCGCAGTGTGAGAAAGGACAGCGCGGCCGAGCTCAGGCTGGGGCTCTCCGAAGTTCCCAGCCCAGGGAGCACGCCAGCCGAGGGACTTGATCCACAAGTCCCCGGGGGACATGTGAAGATTTGAGGTGACATTTGAGAGCAGGAGGAAAACTGAAATAAGTGTGGGGCACAGTTAGCAATATTAAATCAGATGCCTTGCCTGGAACCAAGGTCTCCCTCAATGGGGCAATACACAACTTTTATACCTCATCGACGCATTTTAGACAACTGGCTAGTTACACAATAAAGAAAAGAGAGAAAATAAATTCAAGTTTAGAAACTGTATTAATATTGGAAATTTTCAAATTTAAGTTACTCTGCTCCATATAAAAACATGGATGCCACTGAGAAAGCAGCAGCAAACTGTTACTTAAGAATATGATTTAACCGAACTTGTGGCAAGTTGAAAATATAATTTCACATCCATACAACAGTCTTGTTAAGAATCATTTCAACTTTTTTTAAATGAATGTACAAACTCCTTTCCATTTTGGTAGAAATGAATGTATAGCTTTTTAGACTCTTAACTGATGAACGTAAACATTCTAAAATTTTAATGCATGTCTTAATATGTATAGAATTCTACTTGGAAACAAAATGTGAGCAGCACACAGCTGTAAATTAAGCCACAACGGTCATGATAAATATCTAAGCAGTACAGGCACTCGGCCACGTGACATAAATCCAGACAGCGACAGTAGAACCCTCTCCTGTGTGTCAGAGTTCATCTGAAGAGGAAGGAAACCACCTGACTCCTGTGTTTGTGGCATGATAAAAGCCACCCCTCCTGACTACGGGTTGTTGCTACAGTCACCACTAAGTAACCTTACCCAGAACAACTCCAAGAAATCAGCTGGGAACTAAAGTTACCAATTTAGCTCTAATAGTTATAATGCAATTTAGCAATAATTATGCTTCAACAAAAACAGATCAAAGCTGGAGGAAGTACTATTTCCAGAGTTAGGAATCTGAGGCTTCAACACTTTTTCCTCCTCTTCCAACCACAGTGTAATAAACTTCATAAAGCCAAGATAAACCGTGCATGGAAACCCACAAGAGAGAAGGCAGCAGCGTCCAGGAGGGCTCCGTGTTCGAGCCCCACCCCCACCACGTCACTGTGCACTTCAGCCAAGTTACACAGCTTCTCTGTCTCTTCACTTCTCAGATCAGCCTCCCAAGCTTCGAGGCTTGGCACATGGCACCTCAATACACCTTAACTGTTGTTAATGTTGCTGCTGTCATTTCATCCGATTGAGTTTACAAAGAACTTTCACACAGGCGAATAGCTAAGTACGATTATGAAGTAACAGCCCACAGGAAGATTCCATTTAAATTTAACTGCATCATATGTCAAACACAGGGAAAGAAGTATGATTCCCACCACCTGTTGACTCTTCCAGGCAAACTGGAAAGCACTCAAGAGCCATCTATAAACCATGACTGGAATCATGTGAAAGCAAGTTGTAGACGGCTGGCTGGGGATGTAGCTCAGCACTGCACCTGCCTCACAAGCTCAAGGGCCTGAGTTCAATCCCTGGTACAACAGAAAAGCCAAAGACAGAGTAGTGAATACCCATGACATAACTGAGGGCTCATAATGTACCAGATAGACTTGGCATCTTGGTAGGGTAGCCTTATTTAATTTCACTATTATAAATATTACACCAGAAGAAACTGAACCTAGACAGGTTTATAATGACCTTCTCAAGGGCACAGTCAAGTTTACCAGGCTGATGTCGGAGCACCAGCCAGCATTGCCCAGGATGAATTTCCTTCAAAAAACAAGCATTTTCCAAATATTCCCATCACTTTGTTTATGACAATAACCAAAACAACATGATACTGTGCTTACCTTCCCAAGTGAAGACATGAGCACGTGTTATTTTACAGGACTCGATTTCCATTATTCCACCAATGCCCTTTCAACTGCTAATTAAGATGAGCTGGCCCGGGAGTTAGCTCAGTGGTTCCGGCGCCTGTCTCGCAAGTGCAAGGACCGGGGTTCAATTCCCCAGTAACCACATAACAATACTGGGCGTGGAGACCCACACCCAGCAGCAACCAGTACCACATACCACAGTGCCGGGCGTGGTGGCTCACGCCTGTAATCCCAGCACTCGGGAGGCAGAGGCAAAAGGATTGTGATGTGAGTTTGAGGCTGAGCTCAGGGCCAGCCTGAACCACAAAGCGAGACCCTGTCTCCAAAAACCTAAAAAAAAAATTTAAAAAAAAATAAAAAGTAAAAAAATAAGATGAGCTGAATTCTCACCTTTGGTGAGTAAAACTTTTCCCTTGCGCTTCTAGAATTGTACTTTAGACATTTATTACATATGTGTGCATGTACCTTAAATAACTCTAGGAGTCCCTTGAAATGTAATACAAACTAGTCCTACAAAAAAAAAAAAATCATAACAAAAATGCACCTTTTCTCTAATATCATCTAGATCATGGTTCTTAGCACACACTTTGTGATCTGGGAATCCTAAATTCTAAGCATAGGTTATATGCAGTTGGGCATGGGAACTCAATGGATCCTTCAAAAGGACCTCGACATCTATTTAAATAGATCTTTCCAAGACAAATCACACCGTCACACTAATTTTGAAGTCTCTGGGGTTCATAAATGGAATAGCCTCTGCAACCCAAAGCCTTCTGAGTTCACACCAGAATAATAACAAAATTCACAAGAGACAGGACTCTGGATTAAGAATGAGATTTCCAGCAGAAACTCTCTGTACAGGTGACCTTGGGGAAATCATTTAAAATGTCTGGATTTAGTTCCCCAATCTGGAAAATAATTGTGTTTCAATAGATGATTTCAAGATTTTCTCCCCAGCTCTATGATATCATCATTCCACACATGCGATGCAAAAGAGGACAGAGTCATTTGAGCCACTTACATCACTAATGAGTTCAGTGCATTTTCTGGCCAGTTCCATGCTTAGGTCTTCAAGGACAGGCTTCAAGAACACCTGTTTGGAAAGAAAGGACAGGGACCATTTTTGACCTTGCCCATTCCAAAAACGCATACTACGGCTGGACAGATGCCTCTCTGCTTACCTTTTCTTCTTCACTCTCTACTTCTTCTTCTTCTGTGTTTTCCTCTCCAGGTTCATCCTTCCCATCCTCAAAGACAGGAACCTTCATTTCTTACCCTGTCAAAATATTTATATTTTAAAATCTCACTAGTGTGGCACCCCTGTAGAGAGCACAGCCCCCTGCTCTGCTGGCATCTCGGGTGTCCGGGCAGGAGTGACCTTGCTGGGCTTCTGTGCACTGGCTCACTGCTCTCGCTTCTCTCTCCTTATCTCAAAAGCATGTGAGTGGATGGTCTAAGGTCCCCGGGGCGGGCAGGGTCACTCTCACAAGCGACAAGGACATGTTCCTCAGACAAAATTCAATTTCACAAACTCTTAAAGGTAACATATTTAAACTGATTAAGAAATCCAAAAGAGAATGTTTTTCTTTTGCTAATTCAATTCATTCATAAAATGCTTTTAAAAGGACTAAAAAGATTCTAAGAAAACTACTCCACAATCAGACATGAGTTATCAGCACCCAAAGCCTTTTATCTCAAAGATTCCTTAACTCTGTCTAAAAAAAGCCTGCAATGGAATGTCAGACATAGCTGAGGGCAGCACAGCAGCTCACTGAAACTCATTTCATTAACGAAAATTAAATATTTTATGAGATATACACGTACTTCTCACATCCTTAAAAAAATTCACTTTAATATTAGCTGATTAGAGAGTAGTAATTTATTAGGAAAAGCCCTTTGAGCCACTTCAAAGAACCCATTCTGAGTTAATTATGACTGTTAATCTTTTATTAGGAACTATTGTATTGTATTAATTGTAAACATCATTAAACATGAGAAGCTGCAGTTAATGTACTGATATATCATTTAAGAATTCTAAAAACATTGCTGGTTCAAAACATAATAATCATCTTCTTTGGATTCTCTTCATTGTGTCAATTTTTACAAATTTATTGATTATTTGTATATTCTTCAATGCATACCATCCACATGGAAAAGTTGGAAGAATAAGTTTTCATAATATTTACTGTGTAGTATGTGTCACTAGTTACATAATTTAAAATATATTTCTTGGGCCAGGGAGTTAGCTCAGTGGTTCTGGTGCCTGTCTTACAAGCACAAGGACCCGGGTTCAATTTCCCAGTAACCACATACAATACTGGGTGTGGAGACTCACACCCAGCAGCAACCAGTACCACATACCACAGTGCCAGGCGTGGTGGCTCACACCTGTAATCCTTGGGAGGCAGAGGCAGGAAGATTGCTGTGATGTGAGTTTGAGGCTGAGCTCTGGGCCAGCCTGAACTACAAAGTGAGACCCTGTCTCAAAAAATAAAAAAATAGGGCCGGGGAGTTAGCTCAGTGGTTCCGGCGCCTGTCTCGCAAGCTCAAGGACACGGGTTCGATTCCCCGGTAACCACATAACAATACTGGGTGTGGAGACCCACACCCAGCAGCAACCAGTACCACATACCACAGTGCCGGGTGTGGTGGCTCACGCCTGTAATCCCAGCACTCGGGAGGCAGAGGCAGGAGGATTGTGATGTGAGTTTGAGGCTGAGCTCAGGGCCAGCCTGAACCACAAAGCAAGACCCT